>PVHP010002322.1:0-91645 GCA_004024765.1 Zapus hudsonius
GGTCTATGGATAAATAATATATTTTGATATTTGTCTTGAGCTAGATATCAGAATTATTACTAATTTTTTGGACTAAGAAATAGATTACCTTTTGAATTTACAAGGTTGCATGACAAAAATAACATCTTTTCTCTATTTGTTTGCTTGAGAATCCAAAATACCAACTGACATGGCTGGTTTGGTTGGGCCAAGAAAGGGAGGGATTAGGGCAACTTCTGGGGAAATTCCATGAGACGGCTCTTCTGCTGCTTCACGCCATGTTCTGGTAGGAGTCCCTGGCCCCTCTTCTTCCCTTCCCAATCACAGTCAATGTTGGGCTGCCTCTTCCCCATCTCTCAACCGAGAATGTTCTGAGTGTGAAGCACTTTCTGTATTGGCCTCATTTCTTCTTGGTGACCACATAAAAGTAGACAATATCATTTTGCTGCTGATCAACAGGCCCAGAGAAAGTGTACTTCTTAGAGTCACGCAGCTCATAAGTGGTCCAAAACAGGACTGGAGTCCTTGAACTGGGCCTGTCCAACCTTAGAGTCCAGAAAGCAATGTTTCCCCTTCGTAAAGGTCCAAAGCCACTTGGGTCTTTGTGTCTTTGTGAATGGATGATGACAAGGGAAATGAGCTGCTAGGAAGAGAAAGCCTGGGAAAGATGCCATGTACAAAGCTCTAAATCCTGGAGCAATGGTCCCAGGGAAATTTTTTGGGAGATTTGATGGATCTAGTTCGTGATCAAATGTACCTGTCTGTCACCTCATAGAATGTAACTGTCACCTCATAGTGGCTGAAGATCACAGGAATGTGCCGCTGACCAGTGTCTGGCTGAAAGCACACGTGGTCTTTCCTAGCTGCTGGTGGAGAATGCTTGCCACATGCCAAATTATTTCAGAGTGGACACAGAGGCATGGCAAAGCCTCCTCTGTAGTGTGTTCTGATTGTCAATCACATCAGGTTATGGACACGTGCTTTGTCTTCTTTGAGTGGGTGATCTGGAAAAAAATCATAAATATGGAATTCCTTGGAAGACATCCTAAAATGTGAGACCTTGGCAAGACATGGTTCTGTTGCTCGTCTCAGTCCAGCCTGATGCTTCCCAAAGGATACTCGAGGGCACCTTAGAGGTGCCATCAAGGAGTTGAGGAGCTGAGAGGCAGGGGGCCCCTCGAGGACTTGGGCCCCTTCTGTCCTTCCTGCAGCATCTGTGTGCCTTCCAGCCACGGAAAACAGCTAAGCACCTGGCCAGATTCTAGGTGCCTGTACTGTGGTGCTATCTGCTTCTTGTTTCCCACCCACTGTCTCAAGCAAGGCTACCCTTGCATTTGGATCCATCCTCAACTGCACAAGAGTTAAGTGGACCAGTGCATTCTGGAATGCATTGTGATACTAAGAGCTAGCCATTATTGGCTCTTTAAAGATAGTCTCCTCGCCTGTAAGTTCCATGAAGGTAAAGATGGTGTTCCCATTGATGGGTCACCAGGCCCTGGCATAGTGATAGGCAAAGAGGACACACTCAGTTAATGCCTGATCAACAAATCCAGTTGGTCTTGCATATCCATGGGCTCTGTATCTGCATTTCAGCCAATTGAGGGCTGAAGATCTTTGGAAAAAGATTAAGGTAATATACTTGTGCAGACTTTTTTTTTCTTGTCATTGTTTCCTGAACAATACTGTGTAAACTACTGTGTTTGTAGCATTTGCACTGCAGCAAGTATTATGAGCACTCCAAGGATGATGTAAAGTGTACAGGAGTGAGGATGAAGATATTGCTCAATTGTAGAGTGTTCACGTGTACAAGGCCCTAGATTCCATCCTGAGCACTGTCAAAATGAAGAAATAAAAAATTCCGCATTCGGATGAATATGTGTAGGTTATAAGAAAATACTGTGCCATTTTATATAAAAGGAAGCTGAGCATCTACAGATTTGATTATCCATGGAGGTTCTGGGATACTGAACAAGTGACTATAAACCCACCCAGGTCACCATTACCTTCTGTGTGGGTACAACGTGAACTGCTCACTGCACACTTTCTCTGCATTGCATCCAGAGTGTGGTTCTGTGCCATAGGACAACTGCTATGGCTTCCTTGGCATAAAACCCAGCTCTGGAACATGTCATATGTGGCCACTGTCCCTGCTGATCCTTGCTCCCCCCCAGTTCCCTGTCCAGGCTTTTTTCACATATGTTCTCCTTTTTCTTGACTTTCTCTTCTGGTCTACACACCTGCAGTTTCTTTCTTTCCCTCCTCCCTCCCTCCCTCCTTCTTTCTTTCCCTTTGCACTGGTGTCCTCCATGACGAGGACACCATCACTCCATTGCTCTTCCAGTCTCATTTTGAACAGGAGTCTCTTACTGATATTGGAGCTTGTTTTTCACGAAGCCAGTTAACTCCCTGGTCTCTGTCTCTTTGCAGAACTGGAGTTAAAAGCATATGTGACCCTGCCTAGCTTTTTACGTGGGATCTGAAGATTTGAATTTAGGTGATTTCAGGCCTCAAGCCTGCTCTTAAGGTGGGTTTTGCCTTTGGGGACCTATCTGTGATCCACTAATCGTGAGATATGGCACAACAGATAAGAGCTGGGAAATTACCACCATTTTGTACGGGTGGTTCACTGCTTTTAGTTCAGAATGGGGGTGGTTTTCAGAATTGCCTGAAGTTTAGAGCAAATCGGATTGGTGGGTCACTATATCTGGGCACATGAGCTCAGATCACAGGGTTTTCAGCAAAAGGGGGAATCCCAGAGGGCTTTGAGATCACAGAGTCACTCAGCTTCTCTGTGAGGCCAGCAGTGTGTCTGCCTCCTGCCTTCCCCCCTGCTGATGCATTTTGGCTGGAGGCTGGGACCAAAAGCAAGCAATTTAATTTCTCCAAGCCTCTTGACACTTCTATTAAATGGAGATTATGAGGACCAGATATATAATTTGTGAAGCCAGGTGCAAAATGGAAACACGTGACCCCTTGTTTAAAGTAACTAAGTTATTTTTCAGGATGGTGACTAGAGCATTGAGCCAAGTATAGGAACCTTCTGAACAGGCAGGGGGTCCTTTTATCTTTGTGGGTCTCATGCCCATGAACCTGGCCCTGGAGATGATGATGCTAATCAGAGAGTTGTGTATGGGTTAAATGACCCCAAACATCCACAGCACCAAGCAGGTGCCTGGCTTGGTAGGCAGTGGTGAATATTCCACTGAGGTATGGCTTGGTCTCCCCAGCTTGCTTGGCTTAAGTTTCCACCTTGACACTGACACGAAGTGGGTGACCTTCTGTAAGTCACTGCGGCTTCTCTGGGCTCAGATTTTTCCCCGGGATGAAACATAGGGCTTTCAGGAAATCTCCAGAAAGCTTACCAGCTCTAAGTCTGCTTTGGCCAACTCCGTGACATTTATACATATGAGGAAGGCCTTAATGTTTCTTTCAAAGCACTTCCTCTATCCCTGGCCTTGTGAGATTCTATCTGGACTTCAAGTTCCATTCATATGACAGTCTCTACCTCCTGAATGCATAAATCAAAGGCTTAGACTATTTCTAAAATTCCTTTCATTTATAGGCTAACCCATTTTACACATGAGCTGTTTGAGGTTTGGGCAGGTTGAAGGACTCACCTGGGGTCATATGATGAGATGAGGGAATGTGACAATGAACTCTACTTCCTCATAGTATTAGATTATTTCTTTACAGGCCAAGGAAATAAATGCCTCTATGATTGCACTTTGCAATTATTTTTTCTTAAATAATTTGTGATAAAAAATAAACTAGAGGGCTAGAGAGATTAATGGTTAACGCCTCTGCCTGCAAAGCAGAAGGATCCAACTTCAATTCCCCACGTAAAGCAAGATACACAGGGTAGCGCATGTGTCTGGAGTTCGTTTGCAGTGGCTGGAGGCCCTGGTGTGCCCATTCTTTCTGTCTGCCTCTCTCTCTCTGTCTCTCAAATAAATAAAATATTAAAAAAATAAAATAGAGGAAATAGAAAAAAAAACAACAAAAAAGTTCCTATTCAAGTGTGGTGGTGCGTGCCTTTAATCCCAGCACTCGGGAGGACAATGTAGGAGGACGCCTTGAGTTTGAAGCCATCCTGAGATTACATAGTGATTCCAAATCAGCCTGGGCTAGACTGAGACCCTACCTCAAAAAGCAAGCAAACAAACAAACAAACAAAAAGAAATTACTTGTCATTTGGGCTCTCAACATGAGTTTTTTCCAAGTATGTTCCCATTTTCTAAATCCTGGACACCGGATCCAGGTTGGGCTCCATGACTTCTGAATAATTAGCTTGCATTTAGTTAGGATAAGGGTTTCTTCACCTCCCAGCCGTAAGATTTTTAGAGCCTTTCTTTTGTTTCTGTACTTGGCTGAATAAGCAGATGCTGTGTTAAAAGAGAGCTTCCTTAACCTTTCATTTTTCTCTATCTTATAGTTTTTGGGGACTATCTAGTTATTCCCTTCAAAGAGAAGGTTGGAGGAAGGAGCCACCTCAGCAGCCCTGAGTCTGGGCCAGGGAGATTCCTGCTGGTTACATGCCTGCTGGCTGGAAGTTTCTGAGCTTTCCCTGAGGGTGAGAATTAAAGGGAAAATAGTATCTGTCTCTGGAAATCTTATTGCTCCCTAAAATCATGCCCACCCTCATCAGCACTGGTCCTTCCATTGCTAAGCCCTGGCTGGGCAGTGATGATGTTTATTATTAAGTTTCACTTTTAATGTGGGCTTCTAGCTCAGGGCCAAAATGCACATTTTTGGAGACATGATGATTTTATAATTTTTAGGCTTGCTCTTTTCTGAGCTCCTTCTGCCGCTTCTGTGAGGGCAGAGGCTCATGATCACCACTGAAGACGTCCAGGCCCACAAGGCCTTGTCTCTATTTTCATGGAGCTTTTCAAGGAAGCCCAAAGGCTCAAAGTCTAAGGCACTGTGATTTGACGACTGGTGTGAGCCTGGGCTCGAGGCTTGTATCCATGGTCACTTGCTTCCTTTCCCACAGGGCTGTGGAATAATCTTCTTAGAAAAAGTCACGTAAAGCTGGGTCTGGTATGAACTGACAAGGGCTGTCAGGCTGGCATGAGCGTTGCTGACACGCTTGGATTGAAATGAGGAGGCGGTGTGGCCTTTACAAACAAAACCAGATAGTTTTACCCTGGTTTTTTAAAATCTCAATTTAGAATGGAAGTTTGCACTGGTGTCAGAAATAGAAGCTGCTGGCTTCCTGCTTGCTCTGCAAGGGATGAGCTCTGTTTGGAGAACTTTTGGACAATCATTGAAAAGGTTCTTCAGTAGAAGAAGCCTGTGCTACAGGGCCCAGGAAGATGAGGAGCATTGTCTCCTGTGTGCAGAAAGCACACTGAGGCCTCCAGAAGAATCTGAGTGGAGGGGGCGGGGCTCTGCACAGGTTCACTCAATTGTATAAACACCAACAAGCACAGGTAGTCATAATCTTCATAAACCGAAAATCAGGAATGCGTAGGCTTTAGAAAAATCTTTTGGGCCTCTAATTGCTCAGAGCTAAGAATGTCCTTGAATCAAACTGAATTGTTTATCGGGGAGGATGTCCGATGTCCTCAGGCCTCTCGTTTTAGACATCAGGAAATGGATACCAAGAAAGGTCAAGTGAGTTGCCCAGGGTTGTGAAAGAGAAGAACTCTGTAAACAGCTTGATGCTCAGGGAGCCTTTTACTATCCAGCTCAGCCCAAATTAAAACTGGTTTTCTATCCCACACGATCAATGGAGATGTGGAGCAAATCTAAGCCAGTCCTGGGGGGACAGACCTGTAATCCCTGCCACTTGGGAGGCTGATGCAAAATCACAAATTCAAGGCCAGGCGGGGCTACAGAATGAATTCAAGGCTAGCCTGGGCAACCTTGTCTCAAGATAAAGTAAAAAGAGGGTTGTGGATATAGCCATGTGGTGGCAGGCTTGCCTAGCATGCTTGAGGCTGGAGGTTCAATCCCCAGGGTCATCCTTTCCCAGGAAAATGCAAGTCAGTGGTGCTCATTCAGATTGAACCTGCCTCATCTGTGAGGCCTCCCCCAGGGAGCAAAGATACTGAAATGGCCTGAAAACCAGAGAGCAAAGCCAGGCAATGACTTTATAATCTAGATTTTGATCATATTTTGTACCTAAGCAAAAGAGACCTTCCACAGCGTGTGCGGTGAACTGGCACAGCTCTTTGGCATGAGATCAGAAATTGTCTCCATTAATAAAGTAACATTACGTCTCCTTACTCTGTTGGTTATGACCCTTTCCTCTAGCTAGGAAACGAAGTGGCATAGACATAGAAATATTAGACAATTCTCATACACTTGTGGGACTTAACAAGTTCTAAGGCCTTTTGCACACATCTTCTCATGCTTTACACACATGTTTGCCTGGGTTCCCATCTTAGATCAGGAACTTGAAAACGGCAGAATGGTTTACAAAGAACGAACAATTGAAATGGCAAGTGTGGGCTTAACCTGGGCCTTTTTATATTCCACCCCAAATCCTCTTTCTGCCATGAGAATTCAACTTTTCTAGGTTATGAGATATCTTTACCTAGTAGCCAGGAGCATGTGGGCAGGTTGGATGCTTCCATTACCTTTAACTATACCTTCGACCTTGGCAAAGGAGGAGTAGGTCCTAGCTCACTGGTATTAGACGTAGGAGAAATGGCAGATCTTATGATACAGAATAAAAATTTTAGGAAAAGGCCCTTCTCTTGTTATGGCTCATTTCCTTAGGATGCTCATTAGGTTATGCTGACAACAGCAGGGAGAGGAAATGCGTCTGGAATGTTCTTTTCTCTTCACCTATTGCTCTGGCTGACTTGGCTTCTGCATGTCCCTAAACACTGAGCATGAATGAGGACTGCCAGTCCATGTCAGTGCCTGAGAGCTTTCTATACACAGTCTTGGAAAATACATCACACTACTCTACACAATGGGGGAGAAAGTCCTTTCTCAAGACAGGAACATTCTATTTGTCTACTAGAAGGAGAAAGAAAACATTAAGCTCCAATATTTGAGGAGAAACAATGTCTGCATGATGTCATCCTATCTCTCCAGTGAATTTTAAGATATAAGAATTGAAACATCGTAGGGAATAAATCGGTTGCCCTCCCAAGGTGTGAGAGGACAATAGTTCTGTCACATGGAGAGTAATAACTAGTGTGTGGGTGTTAGCCAGTTTAAAATGCCCTGCCACAGGCTCGTACAGTGACAAGTCAAAAGAAGAAGAAATAAACTCTGGATGAAAAATAGAAGGGGCTTTCAAATGCTTCCCCCCATAACTGCCATCCATAAGAGATCTCTACAAAGGGTTTGTTTCAGAAGCTGTTCTCAAGTTGCACAAACCTCCACCCTGGCCATAAGTGTCTCCTGCAGGAGAGGAGCAGAGGCTCTTCTTGCTGTCGCTCACCAGGGAATAAGCATGGCCTTTCCATGCTGGCCAGGGGACAAGAGGGGCCCTGGGAAGTTGGCTGTTCCATCATCCCGTCTAGCAGATGAAAGTGTACCATGCTTTATACAGTCAATGGAGTGGTTGCTATGCCTTTCCCCGGTACCCAGTCCTTTGGGGTGGCTTCTGCCGTTGCTGGAAGTGCTTCTCATCTACACAGCTGAGGCCTCAGGCTGCAGTGTTTGCCACCTTCCCTTCCTGTATCTGATGGTGTCAGACAGACATCTGAGGACTGACTTTTTCCCTTGGGTTTTTGTCCATCACACTTCTGACCACTGCTCAGTCAAAGACCTGCCATTTCATGCTAACCACAGCTTAGATGTTGCTAACTCAGAGGCATCCTTGACCAATCTTGCCTCCCTGAGAATAAGTTCTTTACATATGCCCCTCTTCTCCTTTCAACCGTCTTCCTTCAAGTCACTCTCCAGGCAAGAGAGCAAAAGAATTCCTCTCGGGAGACTTTGATGCAGCTCAAATATTACAGAATATAGGCTGAGGGAGGAAGTTAAAACAACAACAGAAAGTTGGAATTAATTGATCTGCTGCTGCAGGCCACACAGTATGCCAATGGCTTTTAGGTGGTCCACGGCAGGGCGGGCGCCCTCGGGGTCTCTCCAGGTAGCAACAGCTGCTGCTACTTCCCTCGGTGGCTGATGAAATGGAGCCAGCTTTCAGCCATCGGCAGGGGGACAGCTGATTGATGAGCTTCCGACTCATGTCTCTCTTCTAGCAACGTGGAATGGTGCTGGCTTCTGAGGTGGTCTGACCATTCAGACCACAGGAAGGGCTACAGCACCGAGTATGGAGGCGCCTGATCCCACCCTGGGCAGAGCTCACCTCTAGTGTAGCCATGCTGGGTGCAGAGAGGGTGAGCTGCTCCTGCCACCAGCCATGCCTCCCTGTGCTGGGAGTGGGCTGGACAAGTTCAGCAATGCCTCTCTGAGCTCTAGCCTCCCATGGCCCACCTCACGGTTCTCTCTGAGCTCTGGCATCACTGTTATTATTCTGGATGTGAGCTCCTTGGCACGCACAGCAGGCAGCAGCTTGCTAGCACATTCTAAGCCTTTATACCTCATGTGGGTGTGTTCCTTGCTGCTGAGATGACCAGCTGTTACATCCCATTGGAACCTAGGATTCTGAGTTCCTCCCCCACAGTGCTGATGCAAAGCTTCCCTCTGACCTTCCCAGCAGAGGGGCTGACCTGAGGGAAGACACCAGGGAACGTGGCCCACAGAGCTACGCAAATGAGCATTCTGAGTCGGTCTGAGGGTGGGGAGAGGATGGTTTGAATTATAGTTTTGCAGGGCTTGGGGAGGGGGCTGTGAGAATGACACAGAGCAGCTGTTTCCACTTACAACTGATTAGTGAGTAGCACTACAAATGAACTCAGAATTTAAAACAAAACTCCATGGAAACGAATCATTCTAAATCATTCTAAACTGGCCAAAAGAAAGAAGTTTCTCCAAGTGATGACCCAAAAGATCTTCTTTAGCCCCACGGACCAGCCTTCCTCCAGCAGGCATCACAGACATGCAATGAAGCCCAATTCCTCTCTGGCTGCTTGGCTGGAAAGCTATAATGGGGTCCTGCAGATGCCTTGGGACCTCTATGAAGCAAAGGTGGCCCAGCCAGCATCACTTCACTTTGGGTAAGAGCCACGCTCTAGGAGATAAACCTCAGAACTGCCCTGGTGGTGGTGGGGGGCTCTCAGAACCGGTCCATCCCTGGTTCCCACGGTGAGCAGCTGTGGCTGGTGGGTGGTGCTCAGACCTTCCACACCTTGGATGTTAAACCGAAAATACTGTTTGATTCTTGAAATGTTCTTATTAGAGTGGTAAGACTCTAATTCATAGAAACAAATAACCCCCGGGTGTGAAACTCAAGGAAATTTCAGTGCATCCTGTGGTTATTAATGGCCATACAATTGAGAAGTCTTAGTAGAAAGCCTGATGAGGAGGTAAATAGAATAAAGAAAATCAATTTTCAAGAACAAATGAAATTTAAAATGAGTCAGCTGCAGGGCCCCAGCAAAGACAAGTCGTAGTGCATCTTCTGGTCATCGAACTAATGGAAGTCACACTTTATTCCCATTATACTGGGCACATATTACCAAGCTCTGAGCTCTAAAATTAGATCTTTGCAGATGTAGCTAGCTTGTCCTGACAAGGCCAATGGTGCTGAGGGCCTCTGACAAAAACGTGCTCCCTCTGGCCAGACTGTGCTCAGCTCTGCAAAGCATTCTTTGTCTCCAGAGTCCATGCATGCATTGCTTGCTATACCGGCACCATGAAACCGAGCTCCATGCTCTGCTGCTTCTCTCTGTTGCTTTGCACAAAGAAAGCTAACTCGGCTGGTCCTAGCCAAATAGCACCGTCACGGCCAACAGAAACTGAAAAAAGCCACGTTGTGACTTTTGTAAATTTCAAATCATGTGTAAGGCTCATTGTAAAGACCCAGGGGAGGCTTATCCTTTGGGAAAAGAAATTCAGTGCTACTTATAGTCTGTACCAATTTTAGGTTTTTACATTTTCTCCTTAATTGTAAAAATTCCCATGTGGGCAGAATTAAAAATAGATCCTATGTTTAATGTTGTCCTGAGGTGATGCTTAAATGTGTATTAAAATGCATGGTTGCCCTGGCCCTATGCTTCAGAGTGCAGAGAAAGGGAGCCTCCTTGCATGGAGGAAAGAGGTCCCGGGAAGGATCTTCAGCTGGTGAGAAGCCAGGTGGCTGGGGGATGCTGGCACATGAATCCTTGCCTGGGCTCTGGGCTGGCTCTGGGTTTCTGAGCAGAGGAGTGGATTACCCTTGCCCGAGGCAGTGAGTTGAGGGTTGCCGGTGATGGAGAGAGTGAGATGGCGTGTTAGAAACTAAACTATGAGGGAGAAAGGCTGTTCTGTCAGAACCACCCAGGTTAAAACAGCTCCCAAATCTTTAGCTATTGGTGACTCCCCACAAGACCACAAGGTTGGCTCCATGGTCAAAGTAGGTTGTCAGTTTGATTTTATTTTATTAATAAATTCACCAAATATTCATGAAAAATCATTAGGATATCAAAGAGTTTGCTAGCCAGTGGGAAAAATAACTGTCCTTATGACATAGTAGTGAGGGATAAAGAAAGTAAACAGAAGGCTTTAATTTGTTTTGCCCAGTGATCTGCCCAATGGGGTAGGCCTCTGTGGGAGCATTGAGGAGTGCCAGGGATCAGCAGACCTGGGGCAAGGGGATCTCTGCCATGTTACAGCACTTCCCAGAGGGCTGGTTACAACAGGCAGAGCGTACTCTACAGTGAATGGCCTGGAGTATGCACCTGTAAGATCATTTTGTCATTGATATACATCCCAGTGCCATTAAGAGAATGCCTTAGAAGCCAGGAGTGGTGGCGCCCGCCTTTAATCCCAGCACTTGGGAGGCAGAGGTAGGAAGATGGCTGTGAATTTGAGACCAGCCTGAAACTACAGAGTGAGCTCCAGATCAGTCTGGACTAGAGCGAGACCCTACCTTGAAAACAAACAAACAAACAAACAAACATAGAGATGCTTTGTTGGACCCATATCAGGCACACAAACAGGAAGCAATGCATTCTGCATGTTTAATGAATCCTATCTGACATTGGACATTGGGGAAAATTAACCCTGCTGGGCTTTAATGGGGAGGAGTGGAGAAGGTTGGTGTGGACAACAGTAAGAGCCAATCCATGTTGGGCATTGAAAACATTTATTTCTCTCAATTGAAGAAAGCTCTATCGCTAGTTTAATTTCTTTGATGAGCAGACTGAGGCTAGGAGAGGTCGAGTGCAGTCGCTTGTCCATGCTCACAATGGTTCTAAGTGACAGGCACAGGAGGCTTAGTTCTGATTCTAGGAATGGACTTTCATGTGCTAGGAACAAGTCCTGGAACATAGTCAGCACTTGATAATGGTTACCCAGTATTACCAACACAGGTAAATCTCCACAGCAGACCTTGTCTAGGAGAAAATGACCTACCAAATATACACCTGCAGTGACCAAGAGCTGCCTCTCAAGTGAAAGAAAATTAGGCCAGGACTTGTCAACTCCTATCCAGCCAGATAGCCACCAGGCTTTTCAGGGAAGTCTTGATCCCCCACCCTGAATTTACCTCTTGGGTTGGATATCTCGGGGTTCCTGTAATTAGAAGGCTCAGGGGCTGGAGATATGGCTCAGTGAAAAAATACTTGCTGTCTGACCATGACGACCAGAGTTGGATACACAGAACTCATGTAAAACCAAACTCAAACAAAACAAGCCAGGTATGATAACATACGCCAGTAATCTCAGCTTTGGGGAGGCAAAGACGCATGGAATCTTGGGGTTTGCTGGCAGCCAGACTACTTAACTGGGTGAGCTCCAGGAGAATGAGAGACCATGTCTCAAAAAAGAACAAGGCACAGGGTTGTCTTCTGGTTTCCAAATGCATGCTCACACATGTGCAAGGTCACTTGCACACCCATAAACACACACACAAAAGATCACTCAGTCACAAACCTGCTGATCCTCACACCAGCAGGAGGTTGGATGGGGTGACATGAAATTTCAAGGATTGAACTTTCCCAGTATTTGCAGGTGTGGACCAGGTGAAGATTTTCTTTCTTTTAAAGAAAGCACTGCCTACATATTTCATTATTTATTTCTAAGGTTAGACATCTTCAGTGTTCCGTTTTCTATTGTCCCCCTTTTGGATCTCTTTATAGCCCTTGACCACCCAATGGGAATTCTAGAGATTATTACAACCAGTAGGCTGTGGGTACTGACATAGAGTCCACTTTTTGGTTTCACTATTTCTTAGATAATTTATATCTAAAATTGTCTGATCATGATTAACATGTTATTACTTGCATTTTACTAGTCTTTTAACAAACGAAAGCAGGGATGTTTCAAAAGAAATGAAAATAGATTGAGAAAAACCTTCCATTCTTGTAATCTTTAAGATAAGAAAGATAAGCAGACATTTTTTTTGTGTCATTTCTTTGAAGAACTCAAAGTAACATTAACCCTGTGATGTAAATGTGAGGTAAATATTATTGGAACATTTTCACATAGGAAACCAACATGGGGGAGAAAAGTGATTTTGTTGTTTGGAATACAAGATGTGGTCAACTGAAACAGACTACAGAGCTGCCGCATGCATGCATAGCGATTCCAATAAAACAAAACAACCCATTAGTCACATGGCTGCCTTTTATGGGACATGGGTTTTCCAGAGTCCCTGCTGCTTCTCTCTGATATGGGGTGAGGTCTCAACTGTCATTGCTTGTCTTTATGTGGCTTGTCACATCCAATTTTGTTACCTGTCTGGAAATAAGGTATAAGACTCCCTTATATACACATGTAGGTATGTTAGCCTTCCGAACAGAACAACCTACTTAAAGGAGGGCAGGTTGATTTTGGCCCATTGCTTCAGGCTTTCAGGCTGTGGTCTACAGTTCCATTGACTTGGGCCTGAAGTGAGGCTGAAAGTCATGGTGGTTGAGCATGTGGTGGAGGAGGCTGTATACCTCGTGACAGACTGACAGAGGGAGGGAGGGATGAGAGAGAGAGAAAGAGAGAGAGAAGGAGAAAGAGAGAGAGACTGATCCCCCCAAGTCCACATCTCCAAGAACATACTCCCTTCAAGTTGATTACACTTCTTAAAATGCCTGCCCCTTCACAATAGCCCAACGACTTCTGAACCCATCAGAAGACTGATGAAGTCTGAGTCCTATGGCCCCATCACTTCCTGAAAACCCAGTGGTGAAGACCAAGCCTTTATTATATGGCCTCTGGGGGTATTTCAGATTTAAACCAGAATGACAGGAGTTGCTTGGATCTTTGAGACCCCTTGCTAGGACAGAGGCAAGACCAAGGCCATTAGAGATAGGAGGAGCTAATGTGAATTGAAGTTCTCTTGAGAGAGGCAGGCTTGAATTTGGCCTCCCAAGGAGACAACTGGCAAAGAGGACAGGAAAGTGGGGAGGTGACAGAGAAGACATAGGTTGTGACTACACGGATCAAGACGTTGGTAGAGGAAAGTTGCATGGCGTGTCTTCTGATTCCATCTGTCACTAGCCCTGGCCTTTGGGAAAGTCATCTTGACTTTGAATTCTGATAATAAATAAATTTAATTTCTTATAATAAATAAACCTCCAAGCCTCAGCACCCAGTAGGTAAAGACAATGAAGATTGCAAAACAATTGGCCTCAGGGAGTAGCAGCACCCCTGACCAGAATCCCCAGTCCCTAGTGAGAAAGGAATGCAGAGGGGTGTGTCCTGTGACGGCCTGCATAACCCTGGCCCAAGTCTCCCTGTATCTCTCCTTGGGGGTCTCTCACACTTCCTTAAAAAGCTTTCTGCTTTTGCTCCTGAGTAGTCAGCTCCCTTGGAAATAAAGGGAGCCTCCCAGGACAGCTGCTGTTCTCCATCCATTAGGATAAGATCTTCTCCAAGTGCTCATCTGTCAGAGGGGTTTGTTTAATTAGTAGACGAGGTTCTTCTCAAACCTGCCTCTGTGAATTAAGAGAGGCTGCAACTCCCAGAGTATTATTATCATTTGTCTTTTTCTTCGCTGACATTTGCAGTCTGTTGCAAGACACAAATTCCTACAGGATGAATGTGCTGGGGGTGGGGAGGAGCTCAGTGGGGAAGGTGACAAGTCACTAAGGATTTCTGCTGAAATTGAAATCTAAAGCCTCATAAGAAACATGTCAACATGATGTGGGGAAAGTGGGAATAAGTGCTCGAGGGACTGGGGTCAATGCCTTCCAAATGTGTACTCCAAAATGGGGTGACAGTCCTTGCCTGTCCCTTTGCCTCCCAGGTATGGTGGATGGCTGGTGCTATCAGGTGTGTCTACTGTGTCAAGACTGTCACCTTCCCCGAGCACAAGTCACTTGTCCAGGGCAGATCACTTCATTTTCTGCTCCCTGAACGCTCTCCTTAAAACTGCAGAGATGAGCCCTGCCTCTCTCATTAGTTTGCAAGCTTACTTGTTCAAAGTCTGTCTCTCCATGTGACTGTGAGCTTTGTGAGGGCTGACAGCTCTTCTGTCTAATCAAGGGAGCACCTCGGTGCCTCTGTGGGGTCTCTGCACTACCATGCCAAGGAAGACGCACTCTTGTCTAGCAGCTCCGAGGGAGAGCACTTGTTCAGCGTAAGTAGGGCCCTGGGTTTGGTGGCCCCAACACCATAAGAGAATTCCCTTCTAGAGGAGTAGGAAGTTTCTATAACCACAGCATTGTGAGGTAACTTACATCCTTCCAAATGACATCAATCTTAAACCTGTGCCTCTGAGTTTATTTGGAAACAGTCTGATGATGTTACAGCCTCCCAGCGAGGTGAAGAGCACGCTGGATGGGAAGGATGCCATTGAGCCTCAGGACCCTGAATCCGAAAGGTTGCTCTGTTCTTGTGGAACCATTCTTTCACCCAGCTTGTGTTGTTGGAGGAGAAGCCACTGCCCTTCCTCCACTGACCTCTTGGAGAGGGCAATATGGTGGAGTCAAAGCCCTTGGTTAGTTGGACGAAGTAGAGGAGTCCTGGCACTTTGGTTGATCTCTTCTCATTTTGTTTCCTTTGTTCTATCAACGTGATGGTCAATGATATGTTTCAATTTGACTGCATTATATGATACAGACTCTTATATATTGGGTCCAACATTATTCTGGGAGAGTCCATGAAGGGGTTTCTGGGTGACATTAATATTTTAATCAGTAACCGGAGCAAAGTAGGAGGTCCTCTAACATGTGGGTAGATTTCATCCAATCAGTTGAAGACTGAATTCGATGTGATCAAGCACTTTCAGGGTGGTATGGCCATAGACTGAATTAGAAAGAATTGATTTCTCTACCTCTTTGTGTATTCGAATATTGATCTCCTACCTTTGGCCTTGGAATTAGACAAAAACTTACATCATCAGTTCTCCTAGGTCTCCAGCTTCCTGAGTGGTTATTTTGGGATGTCTCAGTCTCCTAAACTGTTGCATTATCCAATGTTTTATAATTACTATCTATACAGAGGTATATCTAATATTTATCTATTTCTCTAGATCCATCATGCATCCATCATGTATATATGCATGTATTATGTATGTATGTATGTATGTATCTATCTATCTATCTATCTATCTATCTATCTATCTATCTATCTATCTGATCATGTCTCCATCCATCAATCCGTCTATGATATTATTAATTCTGTGGGTTTTTTCCTCTCTAGAATCTTGACTAATTCAAGGAGGGATTGAGGAGGCTGGATACACATCTTTTTTACCCATGAACTAGCTTTTCCTCAGCCGTTCTAAATGTCTCTATATGTGTGTGCTTAAAAACCTACATTTCCAAGGGCTACTTTGAGGTCATTAACTATTGCAAAACAGGATGCTTACATATTTGAAAAAGAAAAGAGACCCACCAGACCTGAGTGTCTGGCATGGTCTTCACACAATTGTCATCATGAAAGATAATATTTACTTTGCTTCTGACATCCAGCTCCATTTATAATACATGTGCACATTGAGTATTCTCATGGTTTTTTAAAAATGGATTTTTGAATCATGCGTATGTTAGTTTTCATGTGTCTTCTAAGAAAATGGTTATACAATCTTCCATTATGTCATTGGTTGTATACACTGGCCCCAGTGCATCACAGTCCTTCCCACTGAATTTGTGCCCCTGGTGGTTAGGTGGAAAGAGCCTCCTGCTATGAAGAGGCAGCTGATCTTTGCTTTGACTGCCTCTTTCCTGGCTTTGACCTATGGTGCCTGCTCTGCTGGAAGGAGACACAGGCGCAGACAAGAAAACCTACCAGCCTTCCTTCACCCAGGCCCACTGAACAAGCAAGGTGGGTGTGGATGTATGTCCACAATGCTGTGAAGCAACAAGTGAGCCTGGACTAAGCCAAGATACCTTTCTGCTCTTCCCACAGCCCATCCGGGGCTGGAGGCTCCAGCACAGCTTTGTGAGAAGGCTGTAGGACTCAGAGCAGCCTAGCCTTCAACTGTGTAAGCTGACTTCTTCCTCCTCTTGCTGTGCAATCCAGGGCATGCTCCTCTACTTCTGGAAGCATCCAGCCTGTTAGGACTGAGGAAGGACAGGCTCAGGAAGCCTTGCTCAGTGTGGGCCCTCAGCAAGGAGTGCTGCTTCTCTTCTGTCTGCATGGAGACTCGTGGAAGCTCTTGAAAGGCTACATTCTCCTCTCCCACCTCTCACTCCACTGTCAGTTTAATCTTCTTAAAATAATGCCATTTTCCTGATTAAAACAATCTCTCATCGGGGCCTATGTGCACGGCTCAGTGGTAGAGCCCTCTCACCTAGCATGGGGGGAAAACCCTGGCAGGCTTTGACCATCAGCACTGCAAAAACCAAAAATCAAAAGCCCTTTTAGGGAAAATATGTGACCTATCCCCCCCATTCTTTTCCATGGTGTGAAGATGGATATCTGAAATTTTCATTTTTATTTGTTTCTGTCTATTCTCACTGATTAGAGAAAAAAATAAAGTCAACCAGGCACTGCTTCCTTTCCCACAGTACTGGGAGTAGTTCTGAGCTCAAGTTCAGTGGTCTCGTTAAATTTGGTCTTATCTCCACACCTGTAAAATCTGGTTCATACAAACACTGAAAGAGCAGGGATGGAGAATACGCAACATGGTACTTAAGCAGTAAGACTTTTGAGTCTCTGGAAGGATCTCGAACTTGGGCCTTGCAGAGTGTTTGTTGACAGATCTGTCAAACTCTGTCAACTACTTTTCTCTCATTTCTTTTCCGCCTGTAACCCAAAACCTCACCCAAGACTCAGTTCAGACGAAGCTTCCTGTCTGATGGGTCTGCTGACAGGGCCAGGCTGGCTAGCCTTCTGGGTGGTCTCTGTCTGTGACTGCCCCAGGCCCCCAAGGACAATGCACTGTCTTCCATACCACATGTACAAGTCAGGGTATAAAGACTCCCTTGACTTTGCTAAGGGTGAGGATGTGTGGGCAGGGGAAACTGAGTCCTGAGATACTCCTGGAAGGCCTTGGCCAATCCCATAGGACACATCCTGTTGGGCTCTGTAGGCTTTTCAGATCTTTGGACATTGTGGCGGTCAGCTCCATCTGGAAAGCTGTGGTGCCTTGTTGATCCTACAGATCCTAGAGATCTTGCCAACAGGATCTGCTTGGGGAAATACAGAGGGTCATGTGAGGCTTGTGTATGTTCTAGAATGCCTCCCTAAGTAGGCATCCTGATGTAGCCTGGCTTAAAGTGAGGAAACGGAAGTTAATGACTCCCACCAGGATAGCAAGAACGATGACTTTTCTGGACAGCATTGGAGGAAATGACTTGGCTCAGCCGTGGCTGCAAACCGCATGTGGAACTCATCCGGCCAGAGACACCAGGGTGGCTTTGGAAGACTTGCTTTCTCCATACCTTGCAATGGTGTGTCCTGTCTTTCTCTCCTCCGGCTTTCCGCTCTACTCACATCACCAGGACCAGCAGATAAGCTCACCTCAGCCTCCTGGCCAGAAAGAAGGGCTGCTGGATGGAATAGGTGGGAACCACCTCATCTTCCTGCCTTCTGCTCTTCCACTTCCTCTTCTCCACACATTTGTCCCTCCCTCCTTCTCAAAGGGACACTGGATTCAATAGATGGAAACCACCTCGACTCCCCATCTTTGCTCCTCCAAATCCCTTCTCCTACAGGCTGGTCCCTCCCCCTCAAAGGCCATTCCATCCTCCGACATCTGTACACGGGAGCCCCGTTTTATTCTAATCTTCATCACCATTATCATCCTCCTGACTGAATCATTTCCATCAGCTTTAAACACAGGCGATCTTCTACTTTCCATATTTAACTCTCCTTTATACGTCCCCATCTCTCTGCTTTCTTTTAAAGAGTAAATACTTGGAAGAGTCCACTTCTGCTTCTTTACTTTTCCTCAGTATTCATTGACTTCTGAAGTCCATCCTGACTAGCTTCTGCTCTTACCAGTCAACAGTCCGTGCCTGTCAAGTTCACCGATGACCCCGGCATTGCAGCACTGGTTGATGGGCTTCTCTGCGTTCTCAGATTCTCTGGTCAAAGTAGACTCGTGGTAGGGGTGCAGCAGAGAGGGATCAGTAAGAGAGGAACTTTCCTCTTAAATGTGTGTGTGTGTGCTGTGCATGGGCATCGATGGAGATGCTGACCAGACTGTGCCCAAAGCACACTATGGAGGAGAATTCTTACTTCTCCCATCTCCTCTTAATACCTCTAGTAGGTTAATTCCAGTTCTTGTGCCCTGAGGCATTTCCCATTTCTTATCTTATGAACTTGGAAGTACTGTTTCCAGGTCCCACTGGTCCCTTCTGCCCTCAACTATTCTTGGTTCCTCTACAAATTCCTTCTGTCTGTGGCTGTGGACTGGTACTGGAGATACAGAAATGTCCCTCAACATCTTCAATGTACTAGAGAGGGGGAATTCTCTACACATAGCTCAGGATTCATAGAGAATTCTGCCCCAAACCTTAGTGAGCATGTTCCCACACTAGTTAGAGATGTGGGAGGAGCTGCAGTCTCTAGGCTATCTTGGGAAAAATTATGGTTATTTTTACAAGGCGCAATACCAATCCTTCCAAGTCCATTCCAGACACTTTGGTTACCAATGAATCTAACACCTACCTTTCATTTCCCACAAGAAGTTGTAAACTTGGGTAAAAATTTCTTCCTAAGAATATAAAGATCCTGGAGAATTCTCCCTTCTTTTTGCAGTGACTTATCAACAAGGTGGATTTTACCAGATGCACATTTCTGCTATCTATCCAATGTCGCACTTTCCTTGTTTACATGAGTTTTAATCAAGATTAGATTCCTGGAAATCAGAATGGAATCTTCGCTAAAAGAATGATTCCATATATTAGTGTACTGGTGACATGTACATGTTCTCATGCATGTGTTAAAGCTTGTAGAGTAACAATACAGAGGGCTCAGGTGTTAACTCTCCTGATGAGTCAGCATTGGTCCATCAGTTGTAGTCAGAGGCCCTGAACCCTCTGAGGACTGTGTCTCCCACACTCTGCACTGCACCCTATCACACACCAGGGTAGTGAGAGGCCCTGAACCCTCAGAGGACTGTGTCTCCCACACCCTGCACTGCACCATGTCACAGACCAATGGGCATATTTACTGTGCGCTCTGAGGGATGCATCTGCTTGGGTCTGAGCTGTGAGAGGGACAGATCTCTGGAAATATCCTTTTGTTAACCTTCATCTAAACTGGAAGTTAAGTGGTTTGGATATCATCTTGAGAGCCTCTTTAACTGAAAATTTATGATCAGTGGTCGATGCTTTAGGACATGGGTAGCTGCATTTCCCTGGGTGTCAAACACATGCTATGTTCTGAAAAAAAGAGAAAATCCCCCAGGTGGCATATCCCATTGTCTTGTTTCCATGCGCTAAACTGTTCAAGTCAACAGCGAATTAGCCACCCCTTTGAATGTTTCCAATGTGACTTTTAATTAAGCATATTAACCTGATGTGTCATCATTTGAGCAGCAACTAAAATAAGATTATATATGCTTTAAACTTTTGGATGCCCACCGAACATGAAAAGCACTTTATGAAGCTTGCATTAATGTATATTTCATTATAATGTGAATCTATATTAGAGATTCCACTTATGCATTTAGCCAAAATAGTTTCTGTTCTGTAGCAATGCCGATTCAAGTGAGTAAATCACAAAGAATAAAGAAAAAACTTATTTGTGAACTTGGCATCACTAGTAAATAGTCTGGGCCAGAATCTAGCTGATAGAGCATAACAGGATTCCGGTAGGTGGAGTGAGGGAGGATGGATGCAACCTTTCTTTTGCAAAAATGAATACCAGAAACTAGGGTATTATCCATGGAACCCACACATAGCAGGCAGTGAGGAGAGGGCTGTGAGGGGCTGGGGGCGGTCCTCTCGCTCCATGAGAGCACACGCTGCATCAGGAAACCCTGGGTGTGGGGTGCTTGGCACAACAGGGCTGTCTTAAAGCACCCTGTGTGATATTACTAATAGAATTTTTATAGGTTCCCGAGTTATTTTTGAGTCAGTGTTAGCATTCAGTTATTTCCTGTTGAATAAGAAACAAGATGGGCCTAAAGACTGAAAGGAAAAGCTACCGTGAGGAGCGGTCTCTCCAGATGGAAGCTTTCTGGCAGATGGTGATTTGTGACTCAGAATAAGCCCAGATTATTGTGCCATATGGGTGGTTGAGGGGCCCATAGACACTGATTCAGTCATTCTGCAGACTTCACCTGAACCCCTACTATGTGCCAGCCACTCACTGAGAAACAGGATGAGTAAGCCCTAATATATACAGCCAAAGAGTTCATTCATTAATTTTAGCTCATTCATTCATCCATTCATCCACCAGTCACTCACTATCAATGATACACACTGTATTTTAGGCATGTAGAGAACATAAACATAGAGTAAATGACCATATGTTGCAACAAAATCAGTTATAAAGATACAGAAATATACTATGCATCTTCAAAGTGGAGACAGAGCCTAATTACATTCAAGGTTTTTGGAAATCCTCTGGGAAAAGGTGGCATCCCACTTGAGTTCTGAAGTAGAAGGAGACTATTAGGAGGAAGACAGAACAGGGTCATCCCAGCAAGGTGATGGCATGTATAGTCACAGAACTCAGGTTTCCTGCTTGTGAGCATAGCATTTGGCTGAAGGCAGAAAACATGGCTAGATAGATCACCCATGAAGGATCTCGGGGCATACTCCAGTGTTGGCTTGACTCTGTATGCTCGGAATGGCAACCTTCAGGGTTCTCTCGTCTCTCTCCTTGGCAGACATTCCCAATCTGGCAGCTTTGGGGCCCACACCAAATTCTGAAACACCTTCTACACAGAATTTTAAGAAGCCACAACCAACTTACTGGAGTTAGCACACAGTAAAAGCATTCACCATCTTTGCTAAGGACAAAGGAAGCCCAGGTTTTTCAAGAGGTCAATGACAAGGTCAGATGTGATGGTTGGGAAACCTATTAGAACAAGTGCCCAGAGCTGGTACTGGAGTGGGGAGAGGAATGAGTCAGGAAACGTAGTTGGAAACAGTCAGAAAGTTTAAATCATTGGTAATCAAAGTGGTTGTACATTGAAACCCCTGGAATACTTGTTAAAAAAAACACCTATGCCTCTCAGGGCCATTCGCCCAGAATTATATCAAAACAAAACTCAAACCACATGGTTCAGTGTGCTCAAGGTTGGACTCTCTATCTCTGATCCTGAAAGCATTTATTATTTTGTTAAACAGAAGTTTGGCTTGTGGAAGTGTGGAAGGTAGGAGAGGGTTGGCCCCTACTGGTCTTGATTCACGATACTATTTGGAATGAGGGCTTTAGTAGGAGCCATCCAGAAGTCTCTGGCTGTCTCTTGACTTATACATAGATGTGAAACTTAATTTACTCCTACACAGTAGTCCTCTGAATATGTAAAATTATTCTCTACCAACCGAGGAGGCAACCACATCTTAGAGTCTAAGCTAACTTGTTCAAGATTACACAGGCCAATGGACACCAATTACAACCGCCAGTGACACTCAGCCCTTTAGGACACTGATGGTCAGGATGAGGTTATTCTCACTCACTAGGGAGCGGGGCTTCCACCATGTGCACATCACTCTGCAGCTCTGCCAGAGGTCTTTCCCTTGATGCAATTCCTCTTTGCTGAGCAAAGACATACTCACTCACTTTATCTTTTCACAAATGCTTATAAAATTTGATTGTTTTCCCAATTATTTGCTAACTAAATAATGCTGTGTAGCTGCCTAATTATCAGAATTAGTAATCAGGAAATGGGTGGAAGCAGGGGTAGACTCAGTGCTCCCTAGATTCTTGCTTTACTGAAACTTCTCGAGTCTCTTGAATATAATAGCATCGATGGTGTGCATTCACCTCTACCATTTGGGTCTCCTCACGAAGCCAGCAAGTTATTCCTCTCCTGAGTGATGGGCTGTGAGGCCTGGGCTCTAAGAAGACCATGATACCTCAGCCAGTGAGCCTTATGGTTGGCCCAGGGATAAAGGATGCCAGAAGGGGGTCCAAGGGCAGTGGACAGAAGATCTAATTCTAAATCTATTGCTTTCAGTTATCAGATCACATTAACTTCTAGCAATGGAGCCAAGCAAGGGACATTGTATTTCTTGGTTATCACATGGTCACTTGACAAAGTCTTCCACATGAATTTTCACATATCAGCTTTTTTACTTACCAACCCTTCCAGCTTTCTCTACATAGTAGATGAGGAAACCTCAGTGGACATCACAAAGCACGTGGAGGGGGAGGGGGAACTCTAGGCTCCAAGATTTTCATGTCATCTTCAAGTAGAGCAGGCTTGCTTTTATTAATTTTACATTTGAAAAATACATCTTCTGCAATCAGCATGAAGCACACTTCTCTGGAGATGAGAAATCTCCATGTAAAAGATTTGCATCTATCAATCAACTGAGCTTAATAATTTAATTATCTGGAAATCCAATTTTGATTCTGTATGTGTTTCTTCAAAGGGTGGTATAAACATAACAGGAAAGATCTAGGTCCATTTGCAGGCCCTTCACCATGGCCAACAGAGTTATGGTAGGTGTACAGAGGAAACTCCTGATTTAATAATGCTGGTTCCTAGATTTCAAAAAGCATCATACACTAGTAAATGGTGCTTTGAAGCTGATACGCTAGAACAAAACACATGACAAAAGAGAAGAGAGGCAAACCCCAGCCAGTTCTGCTCTGCTGTGCGGGGCCTGGATGTCCCCACAGTGAGTAAGTGTGCACACTGATAGACTTTGCTTCATGACTCCTGGGGCAGTTATAAGCTCAGTGCTTGCATAAAACACACAACCAGAGGCATCCCCTGAAAGGAAAGGGTTTATTTAGGCATCTAGTTTCAAGGGAGGTTCTGTCATGGCAGGAAAAGCATGGCAGAGCAGGAAACTGGCTCACATCTTGTCACATCAGTTGGGAGGTAACAGCGAGAGTGATTTAGCTACTGAACAGCCAGTAGGACTTGACTAATAATTCTCAAATCTGCCCCTTGTGACACATCTCCTCTAGCAAGGCTCCACCAACTGGGAATCAAGTATGAGGCTGAATTATAGACACATGATGTTGTGGGGGACATTTCACCTTCAAACCACCATAAGCCACTTTGCCCCTCCACCATAAGCTACTTTGCCCCTTTCCTTTCTTTGTGACTTTGAGCCTCAGTGTTCTTTTCTATGAAATGGGCAGAGTTGAGATACTTGCCTTGTAATATTCTAGTGTGGATTAAATGCATGCATGTCATGTACTTAGATAAGTGACTCAGTAATAATGGCTCTGATTTGGAAGAGACACAAGTCACTTTCAGAAGAAGTCCAAACCTCTTACATAACATAGCATTGTAGCTATTTATTTGAACTAATTTAGGATGACAACCCCAAATCACGAAGATTTGCAGAGTGGTAAAGTGGACAAAAGATTCTGTAATACGTTTCCGAAAATTTTACAAATAACTTGATGTTTAAGACAAAAATGCATCTTCAAGATTAGGACACGTTTGTTCTTGTTAATATTCAAGAGAGTACTAATGGATATCCTTGACTCACCAATTAGGTAAGAAAAGGAAATAAGAACTACACGTATTTGAAAAGAAGTAAAATTAAGCTTATGTAATACTTAATTTTATAAGTAAAAAACCTTAAATAAGGGCTAGGGTGATGGCTCAGTTGGTAAAGTGCCACAGAAGCATGAGGATCTGAGTCTGTATCACCAGAACACACATAAAAATGCCAGGCTGGATGGTGGGATCAGGGAATCCCTAGGGCTCACCGGCTTGCTGGCCTACTAGTCTACTTACATCAGCCAGCCACCCAGAGACCCTGCTTCAAAGAATATGGGATAGAGTGATTGATTGAGCCAACATTGACCTTTGGCTTCCACATGCAGGCACTCACACACATGCAGGACACTCAGACATACATGTGTGCCCCCATGCATACAAACATATATACACAAACATAACCCCACACACTCTTGCCAAAAACAGATCTAAAAAATAAAAATTCCACAGAAAACTATTTGGAGAGAGAGACAAATAGTTTGGGTGACAGTACCCTGCTGAGGTAGAGAAAGCTGTGTGCTAAAACCATAGGATGTTACAGGTGAATGCCAGAGCCAGAAATGGGTCTTCTTCAAAATGAATTATTGGTCAAGGAGACCCATGAGGTTTCCAAAACAATTCAGGCCATTGCCAAAGTACTTGGTTACTCACCAGGACTAAATGGTAAGACTCTCCTGTTGAAGACATCACATTCTATGATCACAGGATGTTGAGAAATCAAGCTCCCTGTCAGCTAGCTGCTGGGGTTTAAAAGTCACTACTAGTGTGAAGAGGCAGTGGATCCTGCAAGCTTCAAAATCAGCCATCCAGGCAAGGTGTACACACCTGTGAAATCGTGGCTCACTAGCTAGGGGGGGTCATCAATTGCTTTCAGATTGACTATGAGGTCTGCTCAGTGGGAGAGAATTCATGCCTGATACAGAGAATCAAGTTATGGCTTGGAAGGTCATTGGTCCTAGAGGGAAGCTTACACTGCTCTCTAATAGAGAGGTTTTGTCCATCACAAAGTCTTCTAGTTGCATTGGCTCATCCCCTTTGATCAATAGTACTCCCAGTCTTCATTAGAGAACTTGCTTTTACAGATGGCCCCAAATACCGGGGCAACTCAAGACAAATCAGAATGACAAGGAAAAGAAGCTGACTGCCTAGCACAGGAAGAGTGGTCTCTATCACACCTGCCAGGACCCAGGAAACATCATAGAGGAAGTGGCTGATTAAACACTAGTGCTGCTCTTACTGCAAGCCTGGGAACCTCCTTCAGGGAGCAGGCAGTGAGGAGCCTCAAACTCATCAAAGCAGGAAATCAAGAGTGCAACCCAAAGGAGAATTATAAAGTGCCATTCAAGGCCCTGGGAACATTGCAGAGAGGGGGAGGAAAGAATGTAAGAACCACAGGGTGAGAAGGTGTACTCTGAGGTCCTCACCACAGAAAGTGACTGATGCATCATGACCTCCAAGTGGCTACTGAAACCCCACAGAAGAGATCCCTCAGGGGAATGGGGGTGGGAGAGTAGCGACAGAAAAGTATCACCTAATGGGAATATGATGAATTTGTAATGTGTTCATATATTAAAGTTCAAATAAAATTTAAATAAAAAGACTATTAGAACTAATAACCAAATTCATTAAGTTATAGCATATGAAACCAACACATTAAAAATAGTTACATGGGCTGGAGAGATGGCTCAGCGGTTAAGGCACTTGCCTCTAGTGCCTAAGGCCCCTGGTTCAATTCCCCAGGACCCACATAAGCCAGACCCACAAGGTGGTGGCCTCTCTCTCTCTCTCTCTCTCTCTCTGCTTGAAAATGAATAAATAAAAAAATAAAATAATAGTTACATTTCCATTTATTAACAAGGTAAAAATCTTAAGAAATCAATTCTGTTCACAATAGTGTAAAAAATAAAGGAGTTAGCAATAAGCTTACTGAAGGATGTGAAAGATTTATCCACTAAACACCACAGATGAAAGGATGGACAAAGACATGTAGCTGGATCAATATACCACCATCACGGATCAGATTTAGCATTGTGAAAATGTCCACAGTACAAAGTGGTCTACAGATCCACTACTCTCCCCATCAAAAGTTCAATGGCATCTTATTTTCAGAGACAGAAAAAAAAAGCCTAAAATATAGACTCTGAAGGAACTTCAAATAGCCAAAACCTTCTCAAAAAAGAACCAAGTTGGAGGCCTTGTACTTTTGATTTTAAAACATATTACAGAGCTACAATAATCTAAATGGTGTGATGCTGGCATCATGATAGAAATATAGACCAAGCAAGTAAAGAGACCATAAATATAGTCGTGCATATTGTCAGCTGATCTTCCACAAGGATGCCAGGCCCACATAGCAGGGAAAGAACAGTTTCTTCAGCAAATGGACATTGGAAAACAATATCCTCACACAGAAAGGAATGAATTTAGACTCATACCTTATACCATAAAGAAAAATAAACTCAAAATGGATCAAAGGCTCAAAACTATTGAGTCTGCGAGTAGAAAACGAGGAGGGAAAGCTGTGTGACAAGGAACTTGGAAATTATTTCTTGGATATGCCATCAAAAGCAATTTAAAATCAAAAAAGAAAAAAATAAACTGTACAGTATCAAAATTACAAAACCTCACATCAAAGGAAACAAACACCAGAATAAAAAAAAATCTACAGAATGGGAGAAAATTTTTACAAAGGGGTTAATATCAGAAGATAAGGAACTACACATTGACAACAAAAGTAAAAAATCAGACTGTAGGGCCCAGCTCAACATTTGTACAGAGAAGTTACATGAGTGTCTAACAAGGAATCGAACGTGTTTCCTAACATCTTAGGAAAAGATATTCACTCGCTCATCCTTAGGCTTTAAACTACAGTAGCCATGAGCTAAGCCCACTTTAAGAAACCCTTCCCCTGTCTGTTCCTTTACTGGATCTGGTCATTCCCAGGTCAGCAGGATGGGTCAAGGCAGCTCCTTCCCAGGACATGGAGTTTTCTAGGATTTTTAATCAGTTACTTTCTCCATGCTTGGACAAAGTACTCAATTATAAGCAACATCAGGAAATACCAAGTTTGTTTGGGCTTACAGTTCCAGAGGGGAAAGTACGTCAGAAGCAGGGTCTTGGCATCATATCTGCAGGAAGGAAGGAGGAAGGGAGAGAGAGGGAGAGAGAGAGAGAGAGAGAGAGAGAGAGAGAGAGAGAGAGAGAGAGAGAGAGAGGATGGCATGTAGGGCCAGGCTAAAAAGCAGCAGGCTGGCCCCAGTCACCCAGTTCTGCCAGCATGACTCACCTCTGAAAGGTTTTCACCACCTTCCCCAACAGTGCCTAAGGTTGAGAGTCAAATGTCCAAACATGACATTATGGAGGATACTTTACATTCAAATCCCACAGGCTTTCTGTTGGCCTTGCTTTTGCACTGGTGAAGCCTGCAGACCTTCTGTTCATACCCCCTGAGAGCCTGCACCCTGGTGTTTAGGAGGAGGACCAAAGAACCAACTCTGAACAAGCGCCTAGAGGACTCTGTCCACATCCAACTTTGGAAACCCTTAGAGACAGTCAGTCTTGATGGAGAGCCACATGCTTTTAGTCTGCCCTTAAGGAAAATGGTAAAAGAAAAAAATAATGAAGAAATATTTGAGTACCAATTAAGTAATTTTTTTTATTTTTTTCTAATATTTTTATTTATCTATGAGAGAGAGAGAGAGGGAGAGAGAGAGAGAATGAGCTCTTGCCTGCAAGCAAGCTCCAGATGCATGGGTCACATTGTGCATTTGGCTTTATGTGGGTACTGGGGAGTCTAATCTGGGCCGGCAGGCTTTGCAAGCAAGCACCTTTAACTGCTGAGTCATCTTCCCAGCCCAAATGATTTTTTTAATATATGAAAGTAATATGGGGTCAAATTAAATCAAAAGTCCTCTTGAAACATATGCTCGTGTGTGTCTGGAATGCATACTCCTTGGATCCAGACTAACCACTGGCTTCCTTATCATAGTGTTCAGGAGAGTTCCAAGGAAGAAGGGTGCGTGGTGATGGCGATGGTTGTCAGCCTGGCTGTGATTGTGTTTTAAGAGGCTTCATTGTAAGCAAAACTAAATTCGGCTTTCTCTAACACTTCAGTTTGCACAAAGAATGTGGCAAAGAGAAGGGTATTGCAAACATTTTTGGTCCGATTTGGTCTTTATGATTTTCTGTGTCAGAACAAAAGTCCTGAAAGGCAGACTGGGCAGTGTTACATTTAACAAACACCTTTGTGAAGCCCAGGGAGAACGAACGGAGGGAGGGAGGAAGGGAGAAAGAGTGAGAGAAAGACAGAGAGAGAGAGAGAGAGAGAGAGAGAGAGAGAGAGAGAGAGAGAGAGAGAGAGAACATGAGGGCAGCTAGTTAGCAGTTTAATCATTTGTCTCTGGTTAACTCTTTTTTGACCAAAATTAAATGGACAGATCTTGGGACACCCATGCATGCATTTTAAACTAATTCTTTCAAAAACATGCTGTACCTCAGTGGCTTGCTTTCACTCCCAGCAGCCACTGGGTAGAAGCAAAGAATCCCAGTGGTCTCGGCAACTCTTATGTCACAATTTCAAGGAGCCTGAGCACCATAAATCAAGCTGTTGAGATGATGGTAAGTGTGGTCATGGTGCTTGGCACCTAACCATCATCTCCCACCCTTGAAACACTTGAAAATATGATTTGCTCAGGCCACCACCACCATCCTCTCTGTCAAGAGAAGGAGCCAGGGGGTCGAATTCATGCTCCACAATGTCACAGCACCCTAAGCTTATGGCCTGAGGAAGGCAGTGAACCGAGGCTCTTTCTACAGGTGTCTTCACTAAACTTGGCTGGCTTGCTAGTGAATTCTAAGGAGTGAATTGCCAAGGAGTGGTGGAGAAAGCCAGATGGAATAGATGTCACTGAAGCCTCCTCCCACGTGGGCACTGACAGCCAGAGGTATGGAATTTAGTGGAGGGTCATTGTGTGGTTCCTTGGATAGAGGCCCTCAAGCCTCCTCTGCTACTGATGTATTGTCCAGCATCCTTTGCTTTTGTAATTAATTGCCACTTGCACAGCATCATTCAAAGCGGGGTGGGGGAAGGAAAGCAGCTCAGAGCTTGGCAGAGGAATTTCTCTGCTTACATGGCCGGCTCTTCTCCACCTGGTGGAGAGCAATCTCTTCCCCTTGGCCTTGCCCATCCAAGGACTGACCAGGGACCCCACTTAGCTTCCGAGATCAGGGGGGGGATTGGGTATGCTCAGGGTAGACCCCTCTGCCTCTCTATGTTAGACTCCCCTTCTACACTGACACCTACTTTGCTCCTTCCCATGAACAAATCACTCTCCAGATTCTTTTCTGGAATGTTCTGGAGGCCTTCTATCACATTAGTGTGGTGAACAATAGATCCCTGAGGCCTCCTCTGAAGTTCTCAGTACTCACCTACTCTGACAGTTTTCTTTCCTGTTACAAAGCTGAGTTGGCTGTATTCAATTCTGACCTTTAGTTCATTTCACTGTTTTCTTATAATGATTAACACAGCTCTGGGAGTGACAGCTGCTTCTAGAAAATTCTGCCGCCTGAATGATGGGAGTGCTATGCACAGTTCCAGCTTCCAGAAGGGTGTTAACTGACACGGGCAAAAACAACCAGATCAAAGGTGAACGCTTAGGCAAGATCTCCAGATCATTCAGGATACAATATTCAAATGTCTTGAACTGTGACATCGTAAAAACACAAAAGTGATTTGGAAATTCATGTTGGAAGCCCTGCAGCCATTGTAGGGTACTTAGTGTCCTGGACATCCTGTGCTTCAGTGTCAGCCAGCAAGCTAAATTTTTGTGCTTGGTTGACCCAATACAGTCCTTATGGCAGGCCACAGAAGTTGAGTGGAAAGCAAATAAATAAACAAATAAAAACAATAGGTAGGAGTCAAAAGATGAATGCCACTACCAAGCTGAGACAGAGAGTGTCTCTTTGTAGATTCCCTCAGTGTTTTTGTTATCATTTAACTGAAGGACTGTTGCTTCCCTGCGTATTCACCCTTAGCAAGGCATTTCCGGCTGGGTACTGTGGTGGGCCTGCAGGCTGAAATGCAGAGGAAACAGGCACTAATGAGTGGTTAGAATTTCTCAAAGGGAAACCAGATGGTCTCCTTGGCAATCAGTCTAGATCCAATGGAATCTTTGAAGAAGACACTCATGGAGGTGTCAGTTGGGTCTGTACAGTTTTCCCACAGCTCTGTGAACCTTCTTCAAGATTCCTGAGGGAGAGGGGTGTTGACTCTCCACCTGTAACAGTTACCTTCTTGTTGATGGGATAAAACCCCTGGAGAGAAGCAGCTTATGGAAGGAAAGGGTTCATTTTTGGCTTATAGTTTTGAAGGGAAGTTTTACTGTGGCCGGGAAAGCATGGCAGGTGCAGAAAGCGCATGACACCTTCACATCAGCAGGGAGGAAGTACAGGGAGGCAAGCAGGGCTGTACTCCTACGACACCTCACGGCCCAGTGACACACTTCCTTCAGCAAGGCTTCACCTTCCAGAGGCTCCACAAATGTTGCTACTGAAGGAGGATCGAGTATTCAATCATGAGTGTATGGGGACCATTCTACCTTCAAACCCCCACACCACCTTCCTCAGATGCAAGCCACATTGACTTTCTTCCCTACCATATTCTTCAGTCTACATTTTAGAACAGACTTGGAAAAGGTCTTCTGCTTAGGTCACATCTGCACTCAGACAAGGTTCTCTTATGGCCCCACCCTGCCCACAGCACCTTTCATTTGGTCTTCCTAAGGCGATAATATGAATGGATTGATATGAGGAATTTAAAGAGGAGACCAGGAATTTATTGGAATTTTCTAGTGATCAGCACAAACGGCTTTATGCATTTAGCTATATTTCGCATACTTGGAATCATCTTATGCACTTGAAAAGGGCACTTAATTCTAAGAAAGTTCTTTAAGAAATCTTTAAGAAAATTCTGAAGGCTGTCCCTGTCATTATCCTTTTAGGCTAAAAACTCTGTCCAAAAGCCTTTTTAGCACTTCTAGTAAACACAATAAATTCTTTTCTCTGAGGGTATCTCAGAGTAGCATTAATCTGGTATGATTGGGAGGCAATTTTCTTTAATTAGGATATTTTCACTGTTCTTTGATGCTTCTGAGGTGAAGGCTCTTTGGAAGAGTGGGCTTAGGGATGCTTAGCTCACAAGGGGGACTTCTGGTCTTGAGCACGTACATGAGATGAAATCAGACTATGACAGCTCACCGGCCTCCGATGCAGTCTGGGGAGCTTAGAGCAGGATTTTGTAAGCATAATGTCATCAGAATTAGATTGGGCTGCAAAGGAAGGTAGCAGAGCCAGTCCAGGTCACAGTTGTGCAATGTGCATTTCTACTGACAAATGGAAGGTGCTGGAAGGCACCTTGTGATCATTATCATTACCTACCTGCCAGGCCAGAGGTGTCACATCACTTGCTTTGGTGCTGTGAGTGGGGAAAGCTGTGCAGAATGGTTGAGGGGAGATGTGGAGAGAGGAATGCATCCCACCCCAAATTGAGAATTAAGCTTCTAAAGGAATTTTTAAACCTTGCTAAAGCAAACTGAAGTTTTTTCATTTATCAAAAGTGATAAATTTTCTAATATGCAAATACAAAAAATGATGTGACAGTGGATAATAGGGACTATAGTCTTTCACAATTGTTACTTATTATAATACTTAATACTTTAAGACCATAAATTTTCGTATGGTGTCTACTCACATGGACAGAAATACAGTAAATCCTGAAGGTTACCCAATTTGGGGATTTCTTCTTAACAAAAATAATGTAAATTTTACTTTTTGTCTTTTGTTTAGAGGCAGGGTCTCACTCTATCCCAGGCTGACCTGGAACTCACTCTGTAGTCCCAGGCTGGCCTTCAACTCATGGTGAACCTCCTACCTCAGCCTCCCAAGTAAATTTTTCAACATGAAATAAGCATATGCCCCTTAAGAAGCACATATAAGTTATGGGCCCTAAAAGCTGAGTTTTACTGGTTTCTGGGGATCTATTTCTGGGGGTGAGGTGGTATTGTGGGAATATCACGTCATGGGCATAAACCAGATCTCCTGCCACTCAGTAGGAGGCAGACAAAGGTAAATGAAGAAGCTAGTTCTACTACTTGTTCCTAACACTTCTGAGTATTTTCCTAGCGCCTTAGAGGCTTCTGGCCAGGGCCTTTTGGAAGAGATATCACCGGAGCAAATGCCAGAACTTCTGCTTCCTCATGACCAGCAGGCCCTGGCCCCAGATTTATTAAGCTGGGAAATTCCTCATAACACGACTTAGAAGGTGAATTGCTAGAATACCTAGTTATTATTGGACCACTGGAGATTTAAGGCACCATCTTAGTAGCACACAGAGCAGCCTCTATCATAAAACAACTTCAAGGCCAAAAGCTGCCAAGAACTAAAGTCTTCAACTTGAGCAAGTTGTTAAAATCAGGCAATGCTTAAAAAACACATACCTCTGTGGCCACATAAAACGTCATCTTAACTCAAAAGATGGGGAAAACTGAAAATGAACTGCAAAAAGTCCTCTCCAGTGATCACTTTAATCATGGAGGCTAGGTTGGCCACGCCTGGTGCTTATTCAGGTTGAGTTATATGCAGGAGGTCACAAGTAAATGTGCACACACATGTGCACACACTTGTATACATACGTCTATTCCTGGAACAATTATTCCCTCTTTCTATCTCATAGGGCAAATTGTCTATCTGAGCAAATTGTCAGAGTTCCCCTCAAGTGCTAGTAATATAAAAATCACTGTAATAATACAAGTGATGTGACTGTCACCCCTGCTACCGGCACTTTTACTGCTTCTCTGATCTGCAACTATCCCATTTTCTAATCTTGATTCCTTTATTCACCACGCTGACTGATAGGGGTAGTTTAGAGATCCTGAGGAGAAGGTAATGGCTTTGACCTTAATGGATGGTTCAACTGTGCAATGCTTCCCGTAGAGTTCATACCGTAAGAGTTATGGATACTTGTCTCTTGCTTTTCCCCTCTTTATTGTTCAGGAAACTAATTGTGTGTGGTCATGTGCACATGGGCATGTGTGTCACAGGAAATGGTAAATTCCTTTTCATTTTTCTTTGTGGGCTGGCAGGAGCAGGAGGGCCTTCTTTTCAAATTCCTTTTTTTTCCCTAAGCAAAGTGTGGGAATGAAAGGTGAGAATAAGTCAATTTTCAGAATAAGATGTTCTCCCAAGATGTAAAGGTGGGGGGAGTAATTGTCAATAGCTAGGGGGGAATGAGTGGGAGTCCATCAAATGCCAAGGCTTCGTCATGTGGTCTTGGATTCTGCAAAAATAAAATACCATAGAGAGAAAACGGCAGGCGTCTCTGAACTGTCCCCTCCATAAGGGTTAAATGTTCTGGCTGGAACCTGGAGCCTGGGGCTCTCTGATGGTGCCAAAGGTGATTCGCAGTTGGCTTCAAAAGGAAGCACTTTGTATCTGCCAATCTGCACTTAAAATGACAGAGAATATTTGCTTCACCTGGATGGGGTATTTACCCACACTGCTGCCTTAGCAGTCTGGTTCTAGGTCCCAATAGTCCAGTCAGAAGCCTCCATCTAGGATCTGAGATTTGAACAAGGTTCGAAGCTGACTCCCTGAGCAACTCAATGGCTGGGATGGTTTGCAAGTTACAGTTGAAAGAATGGCTCTCCCATCAAGTCCACTTGGTTCCCAGAACAATTATGATGGTAACTTTGGGGCTGGAAATTATTTAAATGAAAGGTTACTTACAAAAGAAGAAAATGATCATGTAAATCAGTGTTATTAAAGACATAAACTCACAGTTCATGTGGGATAATTCATGGCAGTTTTTTTAAGGTCATCTGTTGTTCAGGTTAATAGTCATATTTTTTATAACTGGCAGAGAGGTTGCTTTGTATATTAGCAGAAGGAAACATTATTTCAGAAAATGCCTATGAACACCGAGCTTCCAATATAAAATCAAGAGTTGATTGGCAAAAATGCAACTTTTATTGTCAAAAACCATTCAAAATTAAGATACACTGTTCTTGCATTCTCATGAGGCTTTGTGAAGAAATGTTTTTCTTTAATAGTATATAGTCAAGACTGAAAGAGGATAGGACAAAATAGTTATTCTAGCTCTGAACTTCTTCCTGCACAGAACTAAAGATAATATTTTCAAATATTCTGGGAGATGTCTCTTATATAGGCCTCATTAAAGATCTTTTTTGAGAAATCCAATATGAAGATGCCCATTTACAAGATTTAACGATCAGCCCTTTAACTTAAAAATTCCTTTATAACTTCACCAGATATATGGAATACATGTATCTAAAAAGCTGAAACATTAATCCATTCAGACCTTTGATGCAGATTGGAGTTCTAATGTGTCTCATTCCTGTGTAATTTCATGACTCTGACTTTAGGAAGTGACAAGAATGTGTCCACTGTTAATGTTCTCTCTGAAAAAAAACACAAAATGCTTCCTGCCATGTGATTGTTTTCTTTTTCTCTTAAAAAAAAAGGCCTGTTCCTCCACAGTATTTTACACTGACATCATTTTTCCACTTCTTTCTTGTTCTAGTGTGTTCGAGGAGGGGAAAAGTGTTGTGTAGCTCTTTAAGGAAAATCAAACAGGCAGTACTAGAAATAACCATCACATTCTGGAATTCTCCTGAGCGACATTCTGAAGTCGAGGACAATGGAGCAAGATGACCTTTGTCACAGTTGGATGAGAGAAGAGAGGGTCCAGGACACTCCTGGGCTTCAGGATGGACAGAAGGACAAACATGTCTTCAGCTGGGAGGAGGGCTCCTGAGCTCAGCTGTGGAAAGCCTGGGCCGTGGCTTGGAGGCAGACATGTGGATAGCTTCTACATGTCCAAGACCTAGTTGAGGTATAAAGTCACCATCCGCCTCTGTCTCTGTGGTATTTTAACTCAAGAATAGCAAATAACCACCTATGGATAAAGAATTTAGTAAAAAGAGAAGAGGAGCTAAACAGAACCTTAATTAACACTAGGATTTGATGGAAAAAGAAGACAAGTCTGAAAATTTCAAGAGAAGAGGGAGGAAACCCACAAACAGTGTTGAGTTCAAGAAAACAAAGGCTTGGCCATCACAAGAATCAGGGGACAGAAGACAGTATCACCTAATGCTCAAAGACATGTCAGAAGAGAGTTGACCATAGCTTTGGCCTTGGTGGGACCTAGAATCTGCTTTAGCAAAGTGGTTGAGGGGGAGCCAGATGCTGGGTTGAGCAGCCAGGAGAGAGGAAGAGGAGAGTCAGCTGATCAGTTGTTTGACTGGGAAAGCTGGAGATGCAGGCTGCATCACGATGCCCTGGAGGGTTGTGTTATCGTGGTTGTTAAATGGTGGGGACTCAATACTTGTAACTCAACATCATCCCCAAGGATTTCATTGAGAAGGAATGACTAACTACATAGAGGTGAGAGGCAAAGCAAGGTGTACAAGTGCCTTGGCTTTATTTTGTAGAGTGACAGCAAAAGCTCCAACCCAAAGCCTTCTATATTCTCTGCAAAGGAGGAAGGGAGAAACCGGAGGGTTGGAGATTTCAGGAAACCAAGGATAAGTTTAAAAAAGTAATAGAAGACAAAAATGATGAACGATGTGAGGGTGGACATTTGGGTCGTCCATTGCTGTCTGAGGTCATGATCAATAATTTATATGGACAGCAGAGACTTGTCTTTACAGGTATGTAACTCTCAACATGGCTATTCAGATTGTGTTGGGAACGTGTTCTCAGAAAACAAAGTGCAGGGTTCTTTACTGCTTGGGATTTTGTGGGTTTTTTGTGGGGGGAGGAGGTGGAGTGACTGTTAGGCTGTCAGAGAGAGGGTGGAGGATGGGCTCCCACGCAGGAAAGTGGAGAAGGACACATGTTAGGGAGCCAAGTCCCTATAACCTCAGAAGAGGCCTCAGTTATTCAGGTGCTACCTTTCATATAGCTTCATATCGCCACAGAAAAAGGAAAAAAATGTCTTTTTTTAGTTATAAATCTTGAAAGCCACTGAATATAAAGACTCTCTTTTTGATTAAAATAAAGGGCAAAAAAAAAGAGGACCAGGTCCAATTTTAAACAACCCCCAGCTTTGTAGGAGGTCCAACCACAAACAAAACAAATTTCAGACAAGCCTGGGCTTTTATGTATTCTTATCTGGGTATAGATTTCTTCATATGCCAGCTATAACTCAGCATAAACTTATGGGAAAAATACTCTCTCCTTTTCATGTGGATAAGATAAACATCACTGAACACACACACACACACACACACACACACACACACACACACACACACACACACACACCATAGTCCAGATGAGGAGAAAGCAGAATTATACTCAAATGGGACCCTCACTTAAATCCCTCCACGATTCTGGGGACATGACAGCTGAACTATTGGAGAAAACTGATCCTATATCTTGTAAAAAAATAAACTTACTCTAAAGTGTTATCTGTTCCTGTACTATGGATCCTTCGCTATTATTTTTGATAAAAATTTTACATAAAATGAAACAAAAATAAAAGAAATACTGTACAAAAACAGAAGAAAAATAATAAGGAAATAATTTATAGTCAGACTTTACAATTTTTTTTCTGCACACCTATTAATTTCTTTCACCAATTAAATAATATCCTAGCTAAGGGCTAGTCTAACTTTTTTTTCCAGGAAAGAAAACAATTAGTTATTTCAGAGAAGCAAATAGAAGGAACTCGACTTCTCTGCTTGACAACTAGACCTTAAATAAACAAAAATCATCTAACCTTCAGGGACCTGAACTTGGACCTGAGGAGGCGAGTGACTGTGGCTGGGCACCCAGCCATGCTGGTGAGGTGGACACAGCCTTCGTCCGCAGAGAATACCAGGCTAGCTCTCACCCTTGGAGGTAGCTTGCTCAGTGGTTTTCACAGGTATGGCAACCAGCCCCAAGGGTGTCTGGGAAGAAGGGGTTTTAAACAGGTGAGAGCTGGAAAAAAGCTGGCCTAGTTTTATTGATGAGAAAGATAAATAGGGAAACCAAGATTATTCCAAGGCAATGGGTAATGGGAGAAGTGAAAAGGAAATTAAAACTCTCACATCCTGGCAGGAGATGAACCACCTTCACACAGGGCCCAAAAGAACCCTGTGAGAAAGAGGCAAGATAAACAAGAGACCAATCACCACAGCAAGTCTGATAACCCATGAAAGGTCAATGGAGACAGACACCAACTACCCATCACAACCCAAAGAAGTCCAGAGACACTTAAGATCTCAACAATACAACAGATTTAAAACTCACCCATCATGACTCAAGGGACTGATCAGAAGAGGGGGTGGAACTATTATAAGAGCCATGGTGGGGGAGAATATCCAGACATCACCCCCCTCAGTAACAACACTCAATGGGGAAGAAAAAAAAAACTGGGTACCTATTGTGCAATTCATAACCTCCTACCTCATGGGCTGATCCAGTATGCCCATTGAGGAGGGTCCCGAGTGGGCTGGGGACAGGGAGGAGGGAAATGGGGGTACCATCACAAGATCTGTTCATACAATGTATCTAATTATAGATAATAAAGATCAAAGCTTGACTCTGAAAAAAAAGACTCCCCTCAAAAGAGAATTTGTCATAAGATAACGTAGCCATTTTGGACTAAACCAGATCCTGCAGATCTCATTCTCATGGTGCAGAGTCATAGATCAAAGTCCAGAGAGTTCAAGACATTTTCCACACATGACCCAGCGAGTGAGTGACAAGATCAGAGCAGAGCTGTTTGACTCACGCTCAGGACTAATGAGTCTGAACTTGACTTGGTAGGATGTGGTGCAGAGCTGCTTATTCATAACACAAGTTAGCCTGAGGTGAAGATAAAGACAAGTTGATGAGGCTGAATTAGCATAAAATTAATGTTCTGCCTCTTTTGGAGAGAGAATCTCTAAGACTTTTTTAGGAGAGAGAATCTCTAAGAGCAAGACCATATTCCCTCAGAAGTCTGGAGAACTTCCATGAGGCAAGACTGGGCAGGTAGCTTCTTCATCGCTGAGGAGGACCACCTCCACATGAAAACGGAGCCTGTCCCAGTGAGTGGGAGCCTGCCTGAGGAGGGTCAACTTTCTCCTCCTCTCCCTATAGCGGCAGTCTGCTGGCCCTCCATATTGGCTGTGACTCCCAGTATCCAACTTACAGCATGTGGGCCCCCACCCTCAGCCCCTGGGGCCCCCACCTCCTTACAGCCAGGCTCCAATGGTCCTCATCTCACCTGATTTGTGGTTTGGAGCTGGTTTTCCAACATTCCTCTCTTTCTTTTCAATTCCCATTGTAATGGCCGTTATTTTGAGCCCTGTGACTTCTCCCTAATCAATGTGGTTAGATCAATCTTTCTAGAACAAGCCTCTGTCACTCTTGTGTCTATAAACCACCAGATTCTTCATTACCTCCTGTATCACATCTTGACTCCTTCTGATACTCAAAAATCTTTACAGATCTCCTTAACCACAGCTTTAATAGCTGCCCCTAAATGTGCCAGGCTACAATCTTCACACATCCAGCATTTCCCATATTCTGGTCTCTTCAGCCACCTTTTCCTTGTCTCAGAGAAGTAAGCATGTCTTGTGTTGGTCTGACGCTCCTCAGCGCTCATAGTTTTCCTTTGTCTTAGTCTGTCTGGGCATTAGTTTCTCTGCAGGGCAGAGATGATAACACTCATTCACCCGAGGAAGCAGACCCTCTTTCCCAGGGCTCTACCACAGCTCCATGTGGCCCTTCTGGCCTTTGCTCAGGCTCCTTGTAGTTCAGGCCAAATTCTACTTTTTCTTCAAAGTCCAGCTCAAATTCATCAACTCTTCCCTCTTCCAAAATAAAGCAGTGAGGGATGTCTCTTCTCTGAGATCTTACGGGAGCAACTTGTCTACTTAAAGCAATTCTCCAGACAGGTTTGAGTGTTCCTGCGGAAGAACTTGATGCCAGCAGAGTCTTCGGATCCTTCCATTTTTTACACAGACACACAGACACACACACACACACACACACACACACACACACACACACACACACAGGAAAAGTACCACGAGAGGACATTGATTTTGAGTTCTGCACTTTCCTTTAGTAAGTTCTAGTTAACAGGACTGGAGAGATAGTCCCCTTGGCAAAGTGCTCCCCACGCAAGCACACACACCTGATTTGATCCCCAGAGCTCACACTGTAAAAAGACCTGTGGGTGTAGTGGTGCATGCTTATAATCCCAGTGCTTGGGAGGTGGAGACAGACGGATCCTTGAGGCTCACTGGCCAGCCAGTCTAGCCTGATTGGCGAGCCCATGAGAGACAAAAAGTGGATGATACCTGAGGAATGATACTTTCTCTGCCTCCCTATGCATGTACACATACATATGTGCATGTACACACATGTGCAGCATACATATGAACATTCATACACACATTTGCAGGAAGAAAACAAAAATTTGGTTAAGAACAACTCAATCAACTTTGAGAACCACTAATGCATCCTGAAATGTAGTTTGAAAAATGGGTTGAAATCTTATGTGTGCATTCTCAGTGCTCTGACAACATTTTCAAAGGTTGGCAGCTCAGCGGGCTGGCAAGAGATGCTCACCAGAGACTGACTGTGTCCTTCCCATCAGGAACACAAACAGTGATAGGCTGGGCCAGGAAGGAAGGGCCTCAGCTAAAGAGCACCAGTTCCTGCCTGTGGGAAGGTCAAGGGCAGGGATTCTCAGTGACCATTTCATAGAGGGACATCTTTACAGAGTGAGAGTTGTGGGAGTCAAAGCCCTACGGAGGAAGATTTCTCTGTAAGACACATCTGAAGCCTGGAAAGAGACTTATGTGCTCATCAGCCTCTTGAATATACCAGGAAATCGGCTAGAATTTAAAAATCATAAAAATGTGATAATGTTCTTTGTTTATATCTGCATAGAGTCTACGGGCCTTCAGGCCTGTAAACCTCTCAGTGAATTCAGTGTCATCTGAACTTTATGAAGCACTTGATGTTTGCAAAGTGCTTGTACAATTACCAATTACCATAATGTTCATCTTCTGAGCATTTCATCTGAGAGAAGGCCTGAGGACTTTCAGACTATGAGTGAGGGGGAAAAAAGCAGAAAAAAAAAAAAGGAAAATTGATCAAGCTACTTAGCAGACTTTGGAGCGGGTGGGGTGCCTGCTTCTGGAGATCCCTACATCTATCAGAACCTGTAGAGTGGCCTCCTGCCAGATGCTGGCATGCTGTGGGCAGAGGTGTCTTCAGGGGCTGGGGACAAAGCGGTGAGGACAGATAGTGCATTTGGTTGCATTGAGCTCCAGCTGTCAAGTGTGGGCAGAGGTTTGCACAGCATCCTGTGTCCTGGCTGTGTTTACAAGCGACAGGTCAGTGAAACCCAATACACTGGTGATTTCAAGGAATTCCAAGGAAATGCTTCAAGGGGTGTCAAAGGCAGCAGATACAGGATGTGTCTGTTTCCTTTGGAAGGAGGTTGCTCCCCGGCACTTCTTCCCCTACATTTGAAAGTCCACAGCTCCAGCCAACATCGGAAAAAGGCTTCTCTAAGAGCCGGAGCTTGAATGCTGGTGGCTAGTTATGGCTTCTAACAGCTTTTTCTTTGAAAGTGAATTTTGATTCAAGCCTTTTCTGTTAGGTTAGTTAAAGCTTCTGTCAGACATTCTGCAGTTTTCTGACTATGGGTAGCTGCCTAAATACCAGAAGATCTTCTGAGAGACGAAGAGACAGGCTGGGACTTTTAGCTGGGAAACTGCTTCACAGTGGTTCTAATCATTACACCAGGGGATCATATCTATGAGGGGAAATTTAGGACTCAATGTCTTCATGAAATAATACTTTCAGATTTTAACACATTTATGTCTTAAAACACAAGTTGGATGTTCTAAAATATCTTTCAAAGTATACCAAGAACTTTCCCGTCTTCAGTTTTTACCCACATAGAAAACTGGTGGGAGCTTTTGATGAGAGACTGTCCATGGTCATTTTCAACTCATTGTCCTCCCTGTCACCACCTCCCCCTGGACACTGGTTCTCTTCATGATGACAATGGTGCTGGGCGATTCTGTGCAAAGTACTTGCTATTGCTTTGGCTACTGTTGACAAAAAGAAAAATCTTTTTTTTTTTTTTCTCCCCTGACTTATGAGGCTTGACAATCTGCACACGGACAAGGCATCATTTCACCAGTGCTGAAACTCACCATTTATGAAACCCCGCTGGTGATTGCCCCAGTCTGCTTTCACGGCCAGGAAGTCCATCCCATCCACCAGCCCTGCTTCTCGTAGGTTCTGACTCTGTCACTCAGCTGCAAAGTTTATCCCTGTGGCTTCCTGACACCCCAAAGCTGCTGTTGGGGAGTCCATGATTCTTATGTGTTCCAGGTATTTTGTTCCCCAAAATTCACATGTAGAAACCTAACTCCCAAAGGAGTGGCATTCAGAGGTGGGGGTCTTGGGAGGTAATTCAACTTGGAGAGCTCTGTCCTCACAAACGGTACTTGTGTCCTTAGAAAAGAGACCTGACTCCTCAGGTATCCAAAATAATACAGGCCATTTTCAAGGCTCTTGGTTGTCCACCAGAAAGAGATGGTGAGACCTCATTGCTGAAGACACTGATGGACACTGAGAAGTCAAGCTTGAGTCAAGCTGATAGTCACCTCTGCTGCCTAGCAGTCATAGTGCTGGGAAGTGCTATGTAGCTGATGGGGGAGAAAAGTCACTGACGGTCTTAAGGAGCAGTGGACTGTTTACTTTAGCAAGGTGTGCCCATGGGTGCCATAGTGGCTTGTCTCTTATGGGGGTAGCCAACTGCTTTCTGATTGAATTAGAGACCCACTCCATAGAGGGAATCCGCACCCAAGCCTATGGTTTGGCAAGGTTGCAAGCCCAAGTGGGGAATTTACTACTGTTATTTGGCTACATGGATATGTTATGTCCACCAAATTGCCCTCTAAATACTTATGTTTATGTCCATAATTTAGTGCTGCTCTCACTTGTGGTTAGAAACATTTCTCTTTTCCGACGGTGGTGACTGCTGAGGCAACAGAAACTCATCAAAGTGCTGAGAAGTGACAGTTGAGTGTTCAGCGCTTAATGAGACATCTCTGTCACACCCTCCCAGGGCCGAGGGACCAAAGAAGAGGCGGTAGAAAGAATGTAAGAGCCAAAGAATTGACAGGACTGCTTTGGAACACTGTCTCCAGACACCAAGTGGTGATGCATTCATGGCCTCAGAGGCTGTTGTCATCTGCACAACATTGAGCTCATTAAGATGGTGTGGTGGTGACACCTTTGATTCCAGCACTCAGGAGGCAGATGTAGGAGGATTGCCATGAGTTTGAGGCTACACTTGAACCCCTCCCCCCAATAGTGAAAGGTTATCATGAATGCTGGAGGGCGGCAAAAAGGGGGGCTCAATATAGAAGAGGCTATAATAGGAAAAAAAGAAGGGGTTCAGAGGCAAAGGATGAGAGTCAGGAGACAGAGGAGGGAGGGAGGAAGGGACTTTGTACTTTTGTTTGTTTGTGTCCAAGCAGCTCAGGCTAACATGGAACTCACTCTGTAGCATCAGGCTGGCCTCAAACTCCCAGAGGTCCTCCTACCTCAGCCTTCTGAATGTTGGAAGTAAAGATCTGAACAACTAGGCCCAGCTATGTGCTCTTTTAAATAAAGTTTTTATTTTAACTAAAAATAAAATAAAATCAAAGGGGCCTGAGGGAATTTGTTTATTTCTGTGTCTTCGGAGGAAGGTAAAAGATACACTTTTTTCTAAAGAAGAAATATTAAAACTAAATTCGTTTTAAACAACCGAAGAACATGTAAATGAAACACATTTTTATGAGGGAAGAAATATTGAAATAAAATCCAATCTTAGAAGAATTAAGAGTGTAAGTTCCTGATAAATGGTTGTCACAGAAATAGATCAGATTTAGGGCATAACGGAAACTTTAAAGAACACTTCATTTAGTGACACATAAACCTATCTTTAGCCACCTGATCCACTAAACGAAAGTATAAATTAATATCAGTAAAAGAGATTCTTATTATAATTATAATCATCAAATGCCTAAACATATTAGGCATTGAGAATAAGTAAGTTTCCTGCCTTGCTTCAAGGACTAATTCATGGCCTCTGGAGACAAGATTGCCTCTCGTCTGTCTCTTTTGATTTTCTACCTCATAGGCCTACCTCCATTCACACCATTCCTTCCATCAGATGGATCTTCCTCCATGTTATTCCCTCTGCTCAGGATGCTTGGCTCCATCACATTACTGAAGTCCATGTTAGGAAACCTTAATTCCTCTATGGACTCTTTCCCACATGGCTGGAAGAACAGTGTTTAATTTTTTAGCTTTTTTTTTTTTTTAAATTTCTGTGTGTATGTATGTGTAGGGGCACATGGGAGCCCACGTGGAGGTCAGAGGTCAACCTCAGAGTGTTGATGACCTCCCTCCACCTTGCTTGAGGTAGGGTCTGTCTTATTGATTGTCACTAGGAACCCTAGGCAAGTTGGCCTGCAAGCTTTGAGATTTTCCCAGGTCTCTGTTCCATTGTCATAAGTGCATTAGGATCATATATGCTTGCATTACTTTGTGTCTAGCTTTACATGGGTGCTTGGAATCCAGAACCAGTCTGTAGGCTTGCAGGGCAGGTGCCATAACCACTTAGCAATCTCCAGCTCCAGTGCAGTGTTTACTTCCCCAGCATTACCTTCCAATATGCATCAGTGCACTTTGTCTGCTCTTATTTACTAGGCCCAGTTGACAATAGAAACCATTACCATCTACTCTGTGAAGTTAAACCTTAATTAGGACAAGGCTATGCCTGTTCAGTACACCTGGTGTGGTGCCTGCAAGAGCTTTTCCTGAAGCCCATGAGAGAGAGAGAGAGAGAGAGAGAGAGAGAGAGAGAGAGAGAGAGAGAGAGAGAGAGAGACCGAGACCCAGGCTCTGCTGCATGATGTCAGGTGATAATCCACATAGCCAGCAGTGCAGTCTTTACTGATAATGTGTCTCAGGGAGCTCATGAATTTGTTGGCAAGCTGAAAATACCTTGGCTGCCATCAATGAGAAGGAATGACTAAGTAACAATTAAAGAAAATTAAAACAGAAGACACTTTTTCCCCTGAGAAAGACATATGAGAACCAAATTCAATACTGGCAGCTCCAAGGCAATGATAGTTTTTGTGAAGTCTTCACATTTTTTCCTTTGAATTTTTTTCTAATACAATGACCCAACACCAACCTATAAATCCTCACTATCACATCACATTGTTAATGACAAAACACCACAGCATCACCTGAAAGGCACAATTGAAAGATTTCCTTTATCACACAAAGGTACAAGAGGAATAATTATCATCAGAGGCTTGTATCTCTGCCATTGTGGGAAAGAAAAACTGTTTAACTTCTCCATCAAGTCAAAAATTGCTATCTGTGGTGTAATTTCCAGAAAAAATAACTATGGAATGATTGACTATAACTTAGAAAAAATTATCAATGAAACAATTGCATGTGTAGAACAGAGCACAAAAGAGCAGCTTAACACCCAGTACAGCAATTATCTTGGGGTCAAGTAAGAATTATGCCTGGCTTATAGCCAAGTGAAGCCTTTTGCAAATGGAGACCAAGGACTTTCTTATGGTATTAAATTACAGCTGTTGCAACGAAAGACTACGCCAGAATGGAGAATGATGGGAAGCTAGATCACTCCCATCATGCAATGCTTTTCTGTAAGAGGGAGGATGTCAACACATGGAGAGAGAGATAACATCTGGAGCATTTATTGAGCTGAGCCCCACGTGCTCTGGGTGAGTGCTTTCAATCATCAAAACAGATTTCTGAGGTATACTCTCCTATTTGGACTTGTCAGATGAGAGACTGAGTCGGAGAAGTTAAATAACTTTCAAAAATGTATGTAATTAGTGTCAGTGAGGCCCTATCCAAACACACTCCATCTCCACCAAAGGCTGAGAAGCAATTTGTAATAGCCAATCAATAATGCCTGACCACTGAGCCTCTGATTCTGCATTTGATAAAAACAGTAGTAGACAGTTGTGGTAGTTTGAATGTGACAATGTCTTTAGCCCCATAGACTCAGAAGTTTTATTAAAATTAAACTTGTAACTTTGGTCTCCAGCCATCTGGCAGGAGGAGGTTTCATTGGGGGAAGATCCTAGATTCCCACCCAGTGGTGTAGAGAGCAGTTTGAGCTTGCCTGTGGTGCTGGCTCTTTGGTGGTGTCTCTCTGCTTGGATCTATGAAAGAGACCCAGCTCCTTCCAGTTTTGATAGAGCGTCCCCTAGATCTAGAAGCCTTAAATAAGCCCATTCATCCCAGAAACTCTGTCTGGTTGGATGCTCAACCCAGAAATGTGGAGCTGATTGCAACAAGAGTTGAAGTATGCCTTCCTTTATTCTACAGATGCATTCCTAAAAAGAAGTCTGTAAATCAGAAATCCCAAATCAGAACCATATGCATATATATATATATGTATATATATATATATATATATATATATATATATATATATATATATATATATATCCCATGGGAATTTGTCTGTGGCTGCATCTCATGTCTGGGATGGTGCCTGGCCCATTGGAACACTTGTAATTATGTGATACACCAATGGAACGAATGAGTCCAGAAAGTTGAATATCGTGTTTTACATTGAGAACACATTCAATAGATTGCTCTGGAATTGGATTTAAAGAAAATTATTTTGTGAATCCATTTTCCACAAGAGAAGGAGTTATCTTCTGATTTTATGTTTGCAGAAATCTCTCTTTTCATTTTGCTTGTGTAAAGTGAAGACAAAATGATAAAGCCTTCTTATTTAATATAAATAGTATTTAAAATTTTTCTAGGGAAAAGGCAAAAACAATTTAGGAATCCTAAAATTCGTGGACTCCTAGGGTTAGTCACCATCTCTGAGCCCACAAGTTTTCGTAATTGCACTGTGTTTAGGTAACAGCTCACAGAGTTACAGAGTCACTGCCAGCTCTCCAGGAGAGTTTTATTCTATGAAGTATTTTGATGAAATTAGGCTACAAGTTCTTGAGAAAATGGCTTTCATTGAGTGTTTTAACTTCTGAGCCATCTCTCCAGCCCCTCATTGAGTGTTTTAAATGTTTTGGTTCTGAGAGGCCACTGAATGAGTTTACCAGAGAAGCAAGCTGTTTTCATAATGTGACAACTTTCTGATGGATCCAGCCAAATGGAGGATAATCTACACTAATCTCACTGTGTGGAAGATCCATGTTATGACCCGAACAAAAGACAGCCCGTATTTCTTTGTTAAAATCCCTTGCATTCACATTCCTTGCTGCTCTGTTCTCGATAGCTAGGAACTTCAATCAGTGTAAATATGGCTATCGATGATGGCTGGCTCATGAAAATGTGGCACACATACACTATAAAGCTTTACTCAGCTTTGAAGAAAAATGAATGGAATTGGGGAAAATGATACTACATGAGGTAATTCAAGCCCAGAAAGACAACAATCGGAAGGTCTTTCCCATAGGTGGATCCTAACTTGTGTTTGTGTGTAAATAATAGGAAGTGAGAGTGAGTATGGGCTGTGGTTTGAACTAGGAGACTCGAGAGGAAAACAGCCAGGAAAGGACAAAAGAAACATATAGTATGAAGGCAGAAAGGAGGCTGAGTTGGGGGGAGGGCACAGGAAAGAAAGGGGGAAATGGGAAATGTTTTAGTAAGGAAAGGGGAGGGTCCCTTGCATTGTATCCCACTTAAAATTTTATGAGACACGGGACCTGGAAGCTGGTGTTTTCTGGCAGGGAAGTTTAATTTCTCTTCACCTTAGGAAGTAAGTTGAGGGCTACTAGGATTTTCAACATTAGCACTTGTAAAGATAAGATGGCCAAAACCCAAGCCAAGTGCCCAGAGAGCTCACAGGGATGGGAGTGGTGGCTGGGCTCCCTTTCCAGCCAGCTTTCCAGGGAAGTGGCCAGAAGGGCATGCACACGCACACTCTGGTGAGGCCATGGGGGAGATTTTCACAGAGGACCTTCAGAAAGCTGATTGTTTTTGCACAACCCACTTACAGCTATTATTTTATTGCTTATTAAGAACAGATAGCATGTTGGTCCCATTCCCTGCACGTTATCCTTTTTTTCCCTTCCCCCTCCCCCATTCCACTGAGGGCCCTCTTCAGTGGGGTTATTGCCCTCCCTACCCCCGACACAAAGACTGATGCATTTATAAACTAATTGTTTTTATGTGCATCAAGTAATCAAGTATTGAAATTCTGGTGCTTCCTGAAACCACTGGGATTTACCTAAAATTTTTCTTTCTTTCTTTTTTTTTTCTTTTGGTAAGTGATTTAATTTGCAGCTTCCCTAAGTCCCTCCTCTCTCCACTTTAAGGCTAATATCTTTCAAGCTCGTGATTGCAAAAGGTTTGGGGGCCATGGTTCCTTCCAATGAAGTGAAAGGCAGAGTTTCATGAGGGTCAGCCATACCTACCTTGTTTGCTGCTGAGCTTGGTGCCAGATACATATCACCCAGTGCACAGTGGTATTCATTAAAGTCTCAAATAAACAAAGGATTACTGGCATCCTCAGCTACAACAACTTTTTCTCTTTACTAGTACAAGTAAAATGCTCTTCACTCCATGGCTGGTGAAACTAGATGAGCTACCAAAGAAGTGATGATATCAGAATTCTCCTTGTATTCCAGGCCCACGTAAGCAGCACACAGAGCAATGGACACATAACATGAACCAGGGCCCTTGGGTCCTTTGATGGGCACTGCCTGCTGGCATTTTGATTATGAATGCTGACTCTGGCTCTGGCTCCATTGGCAACTTTGCAGGTCTCACAGGTACCTTTCTCTGCTTGGGGCTCAGTGCCTCATTTAAGAACCAGGGTTCCTTGTTTTTCTTGGAGCAAAGTGTGAGGTGAATTTAAGTCAAAGCACTACCCCAAGGAATGATTCATGGCCGCTTCAACTGGTCAGAACAGGGGGAAAGCTGCACTGCTCAGGTCATTTGAAATGGTGCACAGTATCCATACCTAGGATTTAGATAAACATGACTGTGTGGGATTGAATGAATTCTATCAGGGTTTAAGAGGAGAAGTTATTTGTTTTTTAGTTAAGACTAAAATACCATTATATTTAAATCCATTAAATGCATGGTCCCAGGTACTGTGTTGAATGACCCTGATCTCAGTGATAGTTGTGCTTACTTCTCACTGAGTGGACTCCTAACCTCAGTCTTCAGGATATTGGGGTGTCTGCTACCTGACACCTCCTTGCCCAGTAGGAAAGTGCAAGAGCCCCAGCATCCATTGATCCTGCTGGGAGCTTTTCATTTGTGGGTGATACCTCTGTGGGCTCTCTGCCCATGTGGCTTTCTGGAATTCTGTTACTGGGTCAGTTTGCCAATCCCTTGTTCTCTCAGATCATTCTTCACGCTGTGAAATGCTGGCAGCCACATGCTAAACTCTCCCTTCCATTTGTGTTGGCATAGGGGAAGTGCTAACAATGATTTTATGCTGCCCTTTTTATTTTGGAAAAGGTCATTTTTATTCTCTGTCACTCACACTTGTAGGACTAATATATACACGTGCTCAAGCAGAGAGATGACAAATGATGGACCGGAAAGAGATTCTATAAGACTTACAGTCCAGAAGGATCATTAGTCACCTATGAATAAGGCACATAAGATTCCCACACCAGCTGTAATACCGAATCTAAGCAAATAATTTTATCTTGTGCCTTAAAATATGAATGTGGAGACATCAATTTCAGCTTCTAGTCTCCTCATTATATGAGATTGTGAGTGAGGATGATAGGTGACTCTAAAATTTTGAGGCTGGTGCTAATAACATCTGCACATAATGATGAGATACAATGTGTTCTAAGTCATCCATATGGAGCATGGCTTCCGAGCCAGGGTAAGCTACACGTACCAGGTCAGTTGTACTAGTAGAACCCAAGTGAGTCTATCTAACATCTGGGTCATTTGTGCTTTTCCTTTAAGAGGTCAGATTTTTTTTAGCCTTAAAGAAAACCTTATTTATATGAAATGGATAACCATGTTACCCGAATCAAAACCTTAGCCCTAAAATGGTAAGTACCTGCAAGCCCTATTAGTCAAGTTACTACTAAATGAAGCTTGCAGAGCTCTGGTGGCTGTATTTTAAAGATGGATGAGAATATGCATTTTTTCCTTATCCAGGATGAAGGCTAAGGACAGGTGAACCAACCATAGGCAGGGGGTCAAATGAATCAACTAGGACCCAGGTCAACTGTCAGTGTCTATTCCTGCCTAAGGAGCAGGACACCGAGGGTGGTGGTTTGAATGTAAAATATCCCCATAGCCTTAAGTGTTTCTGGTTGAGTTTCCTACTTAGTTCTCGGCTGATAGAGCCAATGGGAGGTGGAGCCTTGGTGGGGGAGGAGTGTCACCAGGAGCAGACCCTGAGGTTGATTAGTCTGCTGGATAGTCATAGCTCTCTCTCTCTCTCCTCTCTCTCTCTCTCTCTCTCTCTCTCTCTCTCTCTCTCTCTCTCTCTCTCTCTCTCTTTCTCTCTCTCTCCCCCCATTGGACATATGAAGATGTGACCTGGTTATTTTTCTCCAGGATACTAAAACTTCTCCTTGAAACTATAAGCCTGAAATACAACCTTTCCTCCCCTAAGGTGCTTCTAGTCTGGTGTTTTATACCAGAACCAAGAAGGTAACAATGCTGAGTGGTGTGTGTGTGTGTGTGTGTGTGTGTGTGTGTGTGTGTGTGTGTGTGTGTGTGTGTGTTTGGGGGGTGGGGAGGCTCTGGTGGGTGTCTAGCATGGATGGAAACACTGGTATTATCCATTTGGCCTTGCTCTGCTTTCAGACTCACTTAGTAACCTTCAGATAATTAATTGGCTTTTCCTGCTACATCAATATCTGAAATGAAGGTGCCCTGGATAGAAAATATTGCTTGTTTGCTTGCCTGTCTGATCGATCGATTCATTTATTCAACAAATATTTATTGAGTATCCTCCCTGCCAGGCACTGTTCTATGCCCTGAGGATATACCTAGGAACAAAACACATCCAAATGTCTGTCTCTGAAAAGCATATATCCTTGTTAGAGGAGGCGATTAAAACAAAGCACACATTGTGTCAGGTGACAGTAAGAGTCACAGGAAAAAATAAAACAGGGAAGAACTGAGGGCGTGCCCCGGGGGAACTGCTAATTCCAATATGGAGTCAAGCCAGCTGAATGGAACAGGTGAGAGGTTGACTGAGGGAAGAGCCAGCAAGAAGCTGCATGTAGACTTGTACTGGGCATCAGAGGCCAGACTGTGACTTGTGCCTTCTCCTTTCCCACGTGAAGCCATAGGAGTCTGATGGCTTACACTTCTGCTTCCTTTGAGGTTGGCTGTACTGAGGCCATCTCTTGGGAGAATGAAGCCTTTTTGAGTCCTTGACATATTTTGTTTTCTGCCCATGAAAAGTTGAAGATGGGATTTCCCCCCCCCCTCTTTTTTTTTTTTTTTGGTGGTACTGGGATTGAACCTAGAACCTCATGCATACTAGGCAAGCACTATTACTGCACTGTATCCTCAGCCAAAATGTTGAAGATAGGACTGTGAAGTGTGGGGGCTCCTTTTGGTGGTGTTGTGGGTGATCAGCAATGATCCTTAACCCTGGCATCATCTGAATATATCAGCATGTTTTGAGGTGAGGTCTGCACTCTGTAGTGTGAGGAATCAGAATTCTTCATTCCTTCAAGGGTAACTTTTTTTGTTTTCTAAGTAGGGGCTTGTTCTAGCCCCAGTTGACCTGAAATTCACTATGCATTCTCTGAGTGGCCTCAAACGCCCCAACTCCCTTCAATCCTCCTACTTCTGCCTCCCAAGCGCTGGGATCAGAGGCACTTGCACCACCACCACATCCAGCTGAAGCGTGACTTTTTGAACCTATTGAGATAAGGGTTTTTAGGTAAAGTAAGAAATACCATGGACAGACAGGAAGTTGTTAGCAGGAAAGTTCATTTTTAAGTATGCCTGTGGATGTGGGAGAGATCTGTGCTTGAATTTTGGAATTGAACCATACTAACTGTGGAAACTGAAAAGTTATTTCTGTGATCTGGAAGTTGTTTGGTTCTCCACCACAGAGAAGGTGGTGGTAAGAATTAAAACGGAAAGAGCGTCTATAAGGATTCATGAAGACAGTGCCCCATGACAGTGTGTGGGGACTCTTAGCATTTGTTTCTTCTCATCCCCCCACTTCTCAGTTTCTTCTGTGCACGACATGATTCAGAATTGCTGCCCACAATGAGTCATAATGAAATTGTCATTAATCATCAATGTAGACACCATGGGATTCCAACAAGGCCACTGAACAGGGAAGCCCACAGGAAGCTGGTGCCCTGAGCAGACGCTGACCCCTCCAGCAGTGCCCGCTCCTGACCTCTGCCTGAGCTGAATCCACAATCCACACTGGCCTTGGCTACCGTTTATTTCCACTGAATGTGAATTGTTATAATTTTCCCCTGTGATTTTGAAAAAACTTTTATAGGAATGTATGATTGAGTTACTTAATGTCATGCAAAAGTAAGGCAAAACAAAATCTTGTAAACTACTACAGTCTGTTTTATTGCTAACAATGAGGAAATAACAGGCTGCTTTCCTTGGGTCTGAATGAATGCTGGGCATCAAATGAATGTGAATGAGGGCCGTGGTGGCTAGTTTTATGGTAGATTACCCAGTCACTGAATTAAACTCTAATTTAGTGCTGCTGCTCCAGGCATTGTGCAGATACGGTTGACATCTGCCATCAGTCCATACTAAGTAGATCACCCTCAATAACATGGGTGGGCTCCTCCAGTCAATTCCATGACCTTAAAAGCAAAACTGAGGCTTCTTTGTGGAAGAAGGAATTTTGCCTCAAGATTTCAGAATTAGCTCCTGTTTGAGTGTTACGTCTGCCTTTCAAACTGCTCTTGTCAGCTTCCACAGCTGTATAAGCCAAGCTTTGGAACGAATCTCTAGGTATGTGGACACATATGTAAATTCCTTCTCTTGGGTCAGTTTTTTGTTTTTCTAGAGAATGTTGGCTGATGCAGGTGTGTGTGAAGGTTTATTTATTCTTTTTCTTTTGTCAAAAAATCTATTTTTTTTTGTTTGTGATGCTGCACACAGCAGGCAAATGCTTTGCAGCTGAGCTACATCTTTGATTCTATTAATAATCCTTGGGCCTGGTGGTGTCAATTTATAATCTCAGCTACTGGGAAGGCTGAGGCAGGTGAATGACAAGTTGAAGGTCTGCCTGGACTATATATAGACTGGGTTCAAGGCCAACCTGGGCAATTTTGTGAATCCTTGTCTCAAAACAAAGACTAGAAACAGGGCTGAAGATATAGCTGAGTGCTAGTCCTGGTCCAGCATATGTAAAGCCTCGGTCAGTCCCAGGCCTGCAAAAACAAGCAAGCGTAATCCTTCATGATGCTTCATCTGTGTGATATGACTTTATTGAAATGAAATGTCAGCAGCTACAAGCTGCACAGCCCATTTCTGTCACTCTTTGAACATTTCTTTTGCTCCAGGTCAGACAATCTGACTCAGCAGTGGAGGGCTGACTCCATCTTGCCAGTGACTGACATGGTCTGACCTAAGAGGGCCATAGGGCACACTGACTAATCGGGTTCCAGGTGGACAACAAAATGAACGTCAATGCCAAGTGGATAACTTCTCTTAAAAAACCAGCAGTTATATCAAGAGGTCGCAGGGTTGAAACTGATTGGCTTGCTACCTCTCGGTATCAATTCAGAACCTAAGTAGGACACAAAAACCCTGTGTCTAAGTAAAATAATGTATTTGTGGAGTCATAGCTGTGCTGCAGTTTCTAGACTGAATGCGCAGGAGAACAAATTACCACGAGGAGAGACATTGCAGAGAGGATAAATCTGCTTTCATTTTGGGCTAGTCTGTCCTTAATCGTATGGATATAAACCTCGGGTGGAAAGTGAGATGAACAGCTATGACATCATCTAAATTTAGTGCTATTGCCCCATGCTGAAAATTTGAGTGGGCTCCAACTTTCCTTCTCTGCGTTAATTTTTTTCACTTTATTTCTTTTCTTCCTTGCAAAGCCTTCCCCATAGTACTTTCAGAATTTGAAGGAAAATAGAAACCCTTTGATCAAGTTTCTGATTTCGTTTTCTTGCTGTCTATTTTAGCACGTGTCCTCTTCAGGCAAATTCTTACAAGTTCTTACAGATTGGTTGTTCCATACTCATATAACAAGCACTAGAGGCCAATTCTGTATCTAGAAGAAATACATCAGGAATATAAGGCAGTGATGACCTGCTAAGCACTAGCTCCCCCAGAGAAAACAGCAAGGCTACAGAGACCAGAGCATCCAAAAAGGCATGGATGACCAAGGACACTACTCGAATGGCAACCTACACTGCCCATAGAAGGTCAGGACATATGAGTGAGCCGAGACACATGACCATGGACAACAGACCTGTGGAGAAGAAAGCCTAACCCCAGCCTCTGCCTTGTTCAGCAGCATGTTTCTGGAACATTCCTTTGGTAGACCGGCTTGCTAATCCACACGTTGCTATGCTACCCCTTATCTCTGCAATCTTCAGTGGCTTCTCTTCATTTTTTTTCTTAATTTCCTTTTCTAATTTTCACAGTCACGCCTCTAATTTGCCTTCCTTTTATTCTTGCTGTGATATTTTTTCTGCAATTGCTTTGGCTTCCTTGTCTCTTTTCTATCTATGCAGATTCTCCTTCATCTATTCTGTCCATTTCCCCCCTTTGTTCTTAATTTGTCCTCCCTCACTGATGTGCTGTGCTTTAATCATTGCTTTGGGGGTTAACATTACCCAGTGACTGACATACATTTTCTTATCACAAGGACAGGGATTTATGATCACAAAAAAGCAGCTGCAAGCCCTCCCCCCCCAAAAAAAAAAAACCCACATTGAGCTTACAGCATGTTCCTTCCTTTCTCCCATGGTACTCATGCTGGATTACAGATGGATGGACGCTCTCTGCATCTCCCCTGACTTCTCAGCCAGGAGACTCACTTGGCCAGGCATGCCTAAGCTGCTGAGTTTATCCTGACTGACTGCTAGAATTTCAAAATTGCTCTTCAGAGGAAAGACCTTCCCCAAGTCTTCCCAGAAAGAAAAGCAGTCCTATGTTATACCACAATGAACCAGACTCATGGTCAGCCCTCTGGTTTCCTCTCGGCCCCACCCTTTATTTCTTACTGCGTGAAGATACATTCCTGGGAGAAGGGTGAAGGAACTCTAGTGGGTTCCTGGGGCCAAAGGCTCCACCAGTTGAAATTACATCTACCTCCCTCAGTCAAGCAGTTCTCTGGCCAGCTTGACCAGAAGTAAGGTCTATACATGGAACAGCAAAATCAATGTATTCTTCAAGACTTCATGATTTTATCATCTGACATTAGAAAGTATGTAGAGATTTCACTTTAGCCTTTTGCAACACTTAAGTACACATTTGAAAACTTACGACTTTTTATAGCTCGTGGTGTTCTTTACCTTTCTGTGTTCCCTGGGAGCAGAACTGTGGTCCTATGGGATGAGCACTCAGAGTAATTCTCTGTCCCACAGGACCATCGTTAGAAAGGATACTTGTGGTCAAAGCCATACCACATCCGGAAGAGTCGAGCACTCTCTGTTTTTGTCATGTTTTTATCCAGCTTATTTGCTTCCTGGAGAGAGACCATAAAAAAAGGATATTGGATAAATAGTCAAGCACATCTTAATATAAAAACACATGTCAAGCCAAATCAAATTTAACCACATTAAGAAAATACTTTAAGTATAGGCAATTTCATCTAAATGGTAAAGGAGTTTCTGAACAAATTAGCTCATAGATCTGATTGTGTTGGAGGAGACTTTTTGGCACAATTCAATATTTGCTTCCTGAATAATCTTAATATCTTAAATAGCTAATATTAACTAGTTAGTATCATTAACTGCCACTATTTGACATCAATAAAAATGGGATTTCTACTAGATTGCTGTTGTTAGAATTTTGCCATCTGCTTCTGTGGAATTTGGATGGCATTTGTTTATAGATTACCAAAAGGTCAACAGGAAAGAAGTTACCAGTTGATGAATTGTTATGCTGGCTATTATTCCTTTTGATAGACAATGTTAAGAAGTTGTGGTTAGATTTTGGTATTTTTCTGTTTGGTTCTAAAGAGATTTGAAAGGGCTGTTTCTGGAGGGAAAGCCCATGACAAAGAGAAAGACAATGTGTCTGATGTCTTTTTAAGCGAGAGGACAGTGGAGGCTGAAGATGCCAGCGACAGGAAAAGTTGAAAAGATTTTGTGATGAAACGTATTTGCAGTGTGCTAAGAAGGATCTGCAGCAGCATTTTCACTCTGGGGATTTACTTTTGCATAGTAAGAAAGGAGACTTCCAGCCAGTTCCAGCTGGAAGGATCACTATCATCAGAAGCATTTAGGGTGTAATGTGGACTTGCGCCCACAGCTTCTAACCCAAAATGAGTTGGCCAACCAGGAATAATGTGACCACTTTTCTGAGGCATGATGGGACATGGAAGACAGTGGAAAGCCACAGGTGTATCAAAGCTACCCTTCCATAAGCCCAGGCTGATTTGCCTTGATTTTACTTATTTTCCCCTCCCAAGCCAGTTCTATCATCTGTAATGATAAGTAGGTGGGCCCATAGTGCTGTATTCTGCCCTGTCAAGTATGTGCCTGCACACGCTGAAGCTCCAACACCTCCACAGGAAATGGAAGACAAGAAAGTCAAGTGTGTCCGTTGTTATCTAGCCATTTATCCTTTGTCTAACGTAGCTGAAGCAGAGAATCATAATCGAATTAAATCCAAACCTCTCATTGCCCTCCTTTGGACTGTGTTGAGAGCCTTGAAGGTTTCCCAAGGGAGTCCTACTTAACGTGCTGCTGATGGATGGTTGCATTGACAGTCTGAAGTCAGGACATTTCAGTGCTTTACAAATGGTCATTGAACGTATTCAAGAGGGAAATTTTCTCACATTCACTTGGTCATAGAACTCACTTCCCCTTCTCAATCCCCACCATGGGACACTGTCCTCTCAATGCTAGTATTAACGTGCCACACAGTGGCCTCTAGATTTAGAATTTATTCATATTGTTTCCTCCCAAAACCAAGTTGTCCGGTTCAACATCCATCCTTCCCTGTACCTTTCTCTAGCTATTTCTGCCACATCAAAGGTGTCAGACTCTCAGAGCTGCTGCACACATTTTCTGCGCCATTGGGTGGCCTCTGCATGGTGTTTATGAGTCAACTCCCGACAGCATGGCAGGGTTTAGCTGCCAGAGCAAAACTGTTCATATCGAGCCGGGCTAGTTCAAAAAAGGGCTGGAATAAACATAAGGGCTTGCCTTATCTTCCTTCCCCCTTTCTTTAAGAATGAGGAGGACCTCTTCAAGCACTGTACTCATTGACAACAGGTGTAGTGATTTTTGATAACTGATAATCCCTACTGATGAACAGATAGTCATTGAGTAACTTTGGCATAAGGAAGTGTCAGAAAGTCCCATTTTCAGTTTGTTTTGAAGAAAGGGTGGGTGCTGAGGCAAGGAGCTTGCTGGGCATTCGGGGCTCAGGTTTTAGCACCCAGCCTGCAGAAGTCCAGCTGAATGACTGCAATCCTGCCAGTCCTCAGCTATGGAATGCTCGTTAACTGCCAGGCGGCATGCTACTCACATTATCCAGTCATTAATTTTTCCAATCATTATTTTTCAATTTTCACCACAATCCATCAAAGTTGGTTGAGTTATATCTATTCACGAACAATAACTTCGAGAGGCCCAGAGAAGGGAAGAAGTGCCGGGTCATACAGTTAGCATTTTTTCTCTGCTGGACTTTGAATTTAGGACTACTTTTTTTTTTTCCTGTATCTCACTCAGTTTTTATTTGGAAAGCACAAATATTCTATAATAGGCTACATAACTGCACTAAGCTATATCTTTCCTCCCTTCCTCTCTTTTTCCTTTCTTGTTTTTTTTTCTTTCTTTCCTTTTCTGAGAGACAGGGTCTCTTCTATGCTGGCCTCAAACTGGACATCTCCTGCCTCAGCCTTCAGAGTCTTGGGAGGGCAGATGTCAACCCCACACCCAGACTGAACTAGCTCGGTTTCTACAAAATGAATTGAGATGTTTGCTATCTGTGATGATTTGATCCAGGTGTCCCACACAAATGAATGTGTTCTGAATGCTCGATCCTTAGCTAATGGCACTTGGTTATTGGAACTTTATTGGAGCTGTGTTGTTGGGGGCGGGCTTATGGGGGTTACAGCCAGCTTCCCCTTGCCAGTGTTTGGCACACCTTCCTGCCTGTTTTCCACCTGCTGTAGCAGAGGTGATGTCCAGCCTCTGCTCATGCCATCATTTTTCCTGCCATCACGGAGCTTCCCCTTGAGTCTGTAAGCCAAAATAAACCGATTCTTCCACAAACAGCTTTTGGTTGGGTTCTTTTCTGTGCAGCAATGAGGAGGTTGCCTACGACGGTATCTAAGGTCCTAGAATAACATGGGCCTGCTGCATTCGTATTCACGGTATCACCACCACTACAATAGCAACTCACTCTTCCCAAATACTCGCCAGTGCCGGCAGTGTTCTCAGTGATTTCCGTATATTGACTCTAGATTTTGGTAACTTGCTAAGTATATTTCATCATTATTTCTATCTTACAGATGAAGAAACCAAGGCAATGAGGGGACATAGAAGTTTCCAAGTACACTTGTACCTCCTCATTCCAGGGTGTAAATGGGAAAAACTACTCTGAACTGGAATATGAGGTCAGGATACTAGGCTGCTCATGGAAACCAAGATGGAGTAACTCCCTACACCATAAGCCATGGTGAAAATGCATAGTTTCCTCAGCTTGCCAATGGCTTTGGGAGCATCTCCACAGGGCTATGTGGATAGAGGGCATGTCACTCAAGCTGGAGAACACAAGTCTATTTCTAGATCCTATATGAAAAGACAGAAGCTCTGCTGGGCTTCATAGTACTACCATCTTCTGCTGTTGGAGAAATGGGAGGTGGAGACAGGAGAATTCCCCAGAAGTTCGTGGTGAGCAATGGAAAGAACAGCAGAGCCAGAATCTCACAAGAAATATGGCCTCAACAAAACAAAACAAAACAAAACCAAAAACAAAACATAGCCTCACGTGCAGTGGACAAGGACACACTGATTCCTAGTTGTCTCCTGACCTCCATACGCATGCTACGGCATGCATGTGCCTACTCTCACATACAAATATATACTCCTGTGCATATGAACAAACACACAATTCCATAAGTAAATAAGTAAGGCTGAGAGAATCTCCATATAAACTTAACTTCCACATTGGGAATTTCTTTAGATGCTTCCACAATGGATTCATGGGTTTTCTAATGTCTTAGAACCCCTCATGGCCTGTTTTTCCCTTTCCCTGAGGTAGTCTATTGGGACTTAGAAGCACTCCTGAAAGAATGTATAGAATGTATAGTTCTGACATATAGTTTCTGGGAACATTTTTCTGTCAGCTGATGGGCACTACACACAGTCAGAATTTTGGAAAATATTAACATATTTAATTAAAATATTAACATATATAATTAAAAATATTTTAGTCAAGTGACTGGAGAGGATATTTAGTTTATTATTACTTTATAGAGAAATAAACTGGGTTCCAATAAAACATGGGTGGAATATGTTTGCCCAGGTAGGAGAAATTCCAATGAGGACCCAAAATTGACTTTTCTGCTGATCGTAGTTAAAAACATCAGTGTAGATCTTAAATATCCATTGGCATAGTTCTAGACCCATTCATTTATTTCTCTGCAGTTATTGATGACTTAATAACTTTGTTATGAAAGGCCATCAATAAATGAGTAGAAATAAATGAGTTAGTCTAGTGTGTGCTCTGCTTGTGCACTGCGGGTTGATGATGAATGCGCCCAAGAGGACAGGCCTTTGCAGACACCTGGCATGGCACGGGGATGGTATCCTATGAAGCAGCACAGAGAGCGGGCCCCTGGAAGGCTCTGATGGGCAGAGGACAGCAGCAGGCATCACTCCATCTGCATTATTCTGACGTAGAGGTCAGCTCACACCTCAAGGAGAATGGATTGAGCAGTCATTAGGAGAGCGACCTGGAGCTTAGAGGCATCTTTCTTTCTCATCACTACAGTTCGCTTCTAAGTTCCTTTATTCTGGGGGAGTGATGTGCATGTATCTAAGAGCAACTGGAGACCAGTGTTTGGATTTTCTACCACTCAACAGCAGTGGTATAACCCAGAGCCTCGGGTTCTTCTGCTCTGCCTGGGAACTGGAAGTTCAAGTATGTTGAATCTCAACTTTTATCTGAGTTGCTGCTTCTAAGAAGCAGAGTGATGAATCTGTATGGAATTTAGGGATCCTTTATTATCTTCTATTTCTGGGAACATTTAAAAAAATGATTGGGTGATTTCATCTCTTTTTCCCCCCCAAAACAAGAAAATAGAGTGAAGATTGGGAAATGGTGGGCACAGTATAAAGTGGATAGCTTTCTTCGTAATGAGCCCCTCCTATGTAGCACCCCAGAGAAGGAAAATTATGATGTCATTCTTTTATTTTGGGTTTATTTGGACCCCTGAGAGAAAAACCAAAGGCTCTGGCCAGAAGTCTAAGAAAACCAGGCTCAGAAGCAAGAAAGGATGGTATGCTGCATGAACTTTAGTAAAAAGAATGAAGCGAATGTGAATTCTTTCCCTGGTGATAAGCAAACAGGGCCTTTACTAAGCGGACTGGAACTCTGTGGTGGGCAACTGCTTGTGGTCACTCCTCATTTCAAAGGATTTAGTGGCTCTACACGAGGAGTATTTAATTTTTTCTTTCTCAGGATTTCATATTCAATACTAATGTCAGTGAAAGTTGAATAGAATGATAACAGAGGTGAATAATTATTGTAAGGACTCTTTGGAACTCCTAAGGGTTTCCGAATAGCTTTGTGCAGGTGAGATATGTGGATGCAATTTGTTGGTGGTACTTTTGCCTTATTGTCAACCTCCCAAACGGAGTGTATCATGTTATCATCTCAAGTTCACACATTGATTAAATAATTGACAAGGAGAAAACTGGATTCTGGGCCCCTAAAGAGATTTTGGAATTCTGAACACAGATCACAGTATGACTGAAGGGCAAATAGGAATTTTAGAAATTTCCTTAAAAGGTCAATTAACAATTCTTAGTAGAACTTATATCATCACCTTTCTCATGCCCAGATAAATGTTTAAATGTTCCCAAGAAGGTACAGCCAGGAAATGCAAGTATTGTGAGTCAAACACAATGGAGACAAGTAGCTGAAGATGGATAAAATTATTAAGGTCATACAGAAACATCATAGATATGTCCAGATAACCCATTGTTAGCCCATACTATCAGCGGACTAAGCTATCAAGAAAGAGACATGGGCTGGGAAGATGGCTCAGCTGTTAAGGAGCTTGCCTGCTAAGCCCACCAGTTTGGTTCCCTAGTATCCATATAGAGCCAGATGTACAATGTGGCACATGCATGTGGAGTTCATTTGGAGTGGTTGGAGGCCCTGAAGCACCTATTCTCTCTGTCTGTCTCTCCTCTCTCTATCTCTCTCTGCTTACAAATAAATAAATATTTTTTTAAAAAGAAAGGAATCTGGTTCTTATGACTTAGTCTTATATAGTAGATAAAAGTTAATCCAGGGAAAATAAATTTTTGGCTCAGGAAAATGTAATATTGGTTTTTGCATGCATATCTGAAATTCTTTCATTCTACAACCTTTCAAAGATGGTACCTAGTCTGTCTGGGCCCACCTGCTCTGAAGGAAGTTGTCTGCCATGTGCTAACACTCCACAGCTCCTTGGAGAGACCTATGTGTTACCATGGGGTCTCATACAGCTAGTGAGGAACTGACGCCTTCTGCTAGAGGCTATAACTCCAGAAGATACCTTGACTGCTACCTCACATGAGATCCTGAGTTAGAAACACTCAGCTCCATCGATTTCACTCTTGACCCATGAAAACTTTGCTGCTTTAAGCCACTATGCACCAACAGAAAATTAATATAACCATATACCCTGAATTACAGATACAGAAGAAAGCACTGGGGTAGGGATTGGAAGAAGGTAATAAAATGGTGATGGCTACATTTGTAAGTTCTTAATATATTTTACCACATAACTTCTTTGTTATATAGAAGGCTAATCACTTTTCAAAGTATATATGAAACAAATCCTGTGTGCCATAGGACTGTGTCACAGACTGAAGACTGAGGACAAAGAAAAAAAAAAGAGATGGACCAATTTACAGACAGGAGGACGTTCATACTTTTACCTCGTGTCTGATATATACCACAATTTAGTTGAAGGGTAACTCATTTATGAATATTTATACATGTATACACTTGTGTGTACACATGCCTTGGTGGACAATTTACCTTGGAACAAGCAGATCTTGGCTCAAACTACTCTTCAACAAAAGCCCTAAGAAACACAACCACCATAGTAAAAATAAGAGTCTCACATTTAGACCCATGGCTTCATTACACAGTAATCTGTATGTAACTGAAAATAAAGCAAAAGAAAGTTATGTTTTCTTCCATAAAATGGCTTAGAAATCACTGTCAAGAAATAAAATGGTCGGTCATAGTAGAGTAGCTATTATGTAAACACAGGGGCCACAGCAGAGCAGCTGGTATCACATACATAGGGGCCAGGGGTTGTGTACCAGGCAAAAAGGATTCCAGGTCAGCCACAGATGAAAGAACAGCAGCAACAACAGAAAGAAAATCCATAGAAGTAGAATTGGACATAACCCAGGTATTGGGATTAACAGTCAGAGGCTTTGAAACAAAAACCATACTGGAGAATTGAAGTATAAAGATTTAGGGAATAAAGGCACAAATGAAGATCTCAAAAGAAAAATGTAAAGTATGAAAAGTCAGAAAAAAAGAGGAAATTCTAGAGTTCAACAGTATAACATCTAGAAAGAACAATCTATGATATTGGCTTAAGGGCTGACTGAAAACTGCAGAAGAAAGAGGCACAGGACTTGAAGAGTAAAAAGCATCACGTCTGCAGAACAGAATGAAACAAGTGCATAAGTGATGTACAGAAAATGTACCAGGTGATCTAACATATATATGACTAGGGTGCATGAGGAACAAGAGAGGAAACACAGCAAACAGAAAAGCTGAAGAAACAACAGTTGAGTTTTCCTACATTTGACTAATTTTGGTCCTGGAGATCTAAGTGAATCTGAACTATGAAAAATTCAAAGAAAAACAAACTGGACACGAATCAAACTTTCCAAACGAAAGATAAGGAGAAGCGCCTTAAAAGAAATGAGATAAAACAGACCCGATTATGTTCAGTGAAATAAAATAAATTTTATGAACTTCTTCAGAGCAAATGGAGGTTAGACGACCACAGAATGTGGGCCTGGGGTGATGGCTCAGTGCAAGCCTGAAGACCTGGGATGGCTTCCTAGCACCCACACGAAAAGCTGAGGAGGGCAGGAAAATGGCTGGAGCTCACTGGTCAGCTGGTCTCACTGAAAAACTAGCCGCTCCAGGTTCAGTGAGAGACTCAAGGAAAACACGTGTCTCAAGGAAACAACGTGGAAGAGAGACAGAGGACACCCAATGTTCTACACACATGTGTACACTGTGTGCAACTGCATTGATGTCCATACACACCCCATATACACAATCATAATAATAAAACAGAATGACAGTTTCAAAGTGTTTTTAAAAGAAACTGGGAAGCAATCAAGCTTCTCATCCCTCCATCATGTATCACTGGTCTTTCAATGTAACTTGTCAGTACTTTCCACCAGAGGGCCTATCTACTTCTCTCTCTCTCTCTCTCTCTCTCTCTCTCTCTCTCTCTCTCTCTCTCTCTCTCTCTCTCTCTCTCTCTCTCTCTTTGCGTGTGTGTGTTTATTTATTCCAGGATAGCCTTGGAACTTTCTTTGATGAATAGATTGTAGCAGGAGTGGCCATGCATATATAGGCAAGGCTAAGCTCCAAGAAGACTGTGCATGTGCTTTTGCTTACCATCTTTTTCTTGCCATCTTTTTTTTTTCCAGCCAGGAGGAAGACATGCCCAGGGTAGCCCTTGGGTCTCTGAATGAGATGAGAATTATGTGGAGCACAGCTGAGTCACCTAAATCATCCAGCTAAGGCTATCCAAGACCAGCTGAGTCTATAAATCTAGAGCAGCTGGACCCATTGAGTATGGGATAAATAATGGTTTATTGCCGCACACCTCTGAGATTTCGTGTTTGTTAGTCAGCATTAATGTGACAATAGATAACCTACACAATCTGGTTCCTGCTTATATCTCACACGATTCAGTCTCTAAGGCTCCCTGTGGTTGCTCCAGCTGTAATACGATCCTTGTGACTTGTTAAATGGGCTGGGAATGCTACTTCTTAAGACCTTTGTCCTGTCTGGAATGTTCTTCCTATAGACTGCCACACAAAGGTGCTGATCAGAAGTAATGTGTTGCCAGGCAAAAGGAGCAGAAGAGGTTCTTGACAGAAGGTTTTGGAAAGTATGAAAACCACTCTGCCAGGTTGAGTAGAAGCTGCATGGTCACCTTAGCTAATGACTTCCGGTGGGAGCCCACTGTTTCCTATTCTTGACATTACAGAGAACAATCAACCCAGCCTCCTTCTGAAACGTGAAAGGATGGTGAATACGGCAGGCAGGCTCCTTACAGTCATGCGCAGGAAGCAGCAGCAGCTAACTATCAGCTGGGCACATGATCATGTCAGCTACTTGACCCTGTGACAGCTTTCTGGTCCTCCATAGGAGGCTCCAAGGGAGAAAGAAGGTTCTTTTAAAAGTGGTGAGGGCTGGAGAAATGGCTCAGTGGTTAAGGCACTTGCCTCCAGTGTCTAAGGCCCTGGGTTCAATTCCCCAGTACTCATATATGCCAGACCCACAAGGTGGTGGCCCTGGTGCCCCCCTCTCTGCTTGAAAATTAATAAATAAAATATTTTAAAAAATAAATAAAGGTGGTGAGCTGTGATGTTTTGCACCATTTGAGCAGAAGAATATTTTTCTCCCAAGTGATAAAAGTTTGGTATATTACCAATCATTTCCTGTTTCTATTCTTTGGGTATAAATAAGAAAACAACTTGTAGTTCAAGTGTAGCAAGAATTTAAGCCTTGCATTTTGATTGTTCATGATTCTTTCTACCCCTGTGTGTGTACTTTCTGCTTTGATTATTATTTTATTGGAATTGAAAATAAATATTTCTTTAGTCATATGTAGTGGTGTGAGTTGCCTCAAATCTTCTATGTAAGTGAAAGTGGTTTAATTAAGTTGGGGGGGGGAGTTCATGACAGCCTGGAAAGTGAATAGTGTTATAAGTAACAGTGTACAGACAGGGAAACTGAGGCTCAAAGATGTAAAAACATTACCAACTACCATGCAGTGTTTCCTGTATGTATAACAATGGAAAATGCCTTTTATTATAGGAATCTCTTCAGGTAAGAGTTATTGCTATATATGTTTTAAAAACTGTGCATGGCCACACATGTCTGTAACCCCAGTCCCTGGTGGACAGTAGCTCCAGGTTAAGCAAGAGACCCCATCTCAAGGATAAAAACACACCCCATATTCTCCACACACATGTGTATGGCACACACATAGATACAGCACTTATTACACACCAACACACCAACACACCACACACAAACTCTATACAGACATGCCTATGTAAAAATGAGTTCTTGTTACAATTAATAATGTTGAACTACATTTCAAGTGCTATATGAATAAGCTAAAATGAAATATGCACAAATTCCAAAAGGAAGGAGCCAGGCTAGTGGGAACTTTTACCAATAATTATTTGTCAAAGCCTTGGGCCATTAGAGAAAGACAAAGAATTTTCTTTGATGAATTTTCTTACTTTGTCACTTCTTGGAAAGCAAAAACTACATGAGAAGGATAAAATTGAGGTGAAAGTTATGCTTGAGGTAGGAGGATAGTTTGTTTGACCTATAAAAGTTGAAAATACTTTTGAAAAGTCAGCCCCCACCAGACCTTCCTCAGTACTCATTACAGCCCGCCAGGATCTGGCGCTGGCTTTGATTTGTCTCTAAGGTCACTGCACTGGCCCTAATCCCAGCGCTCTGGCATCCTGCTGGGCTGAGTCCTGCAGGAAGGTATGTTTCCTGGGCAATCCAGTCTGTGGAAATAGCACAATCTGGCCTCGGAACACACGTGACAATAAAATTCAAAGTCCATGGGAGTCAGGCTCATCATGACCTTCATTTCCCAGCCTTCTCTGAGGCATGCAGGTTCTTTCTTCTTTTTATATGTGTGAATGGTAGGAGAGGGGAAGCTCAGGAAATCAGAGCAGGGACTCATCCTCAAATCTCAACATGATCTAGCGAGACTTTATTAAGCAACACCATGAATTGCCACATTATCCTAATCATGTCTACCAATGTCTAGTCTAACTTCAACAAGGATGCAAAATTCCCTCTCACCTGCTTTAAGTAACTGAGAATAACATGGTGTCTACTCTGGTGTCAGATTTGGATCTGGAGTTTGGAGAACAACCTTTCTCTACTTGGGGGATTAGCACATTGCTGTGAGAAAATTTCCCAAAGGCTTTGCAGGTTTTTGGAGATAACGCTGATCAGTTAGGCTGCGAATGGTTCACTTAAACAGTTTTGCTATCTTTTGCCTGTTTCGGTATTTCTGAACACCTAGACCTGATGAATGAGAAACCACGCAGGAGAAACAGGTCCCCTTGCTGTGTGCTCAACATGTATTGGACGCACTTGGAGTGAGTTCACTGAGATCGCCCAGCTGGGTAAGGATGTGGAACTTGGATACAAGTGCCTGGGCTCCTACATTGTGAGGTTTCCAGACTTCCTGCTACCACAGGGAAACTGCAATGCGTTAGTGCTGAGAATTTGCACACTAAAACTGACCAGCACCCTGACTTCCCATGTGTTTTATTATCATCTGATTTATTTGATCAGCGGAGGCAACCCTCTTATAGAATGAGTCCCTGGGCTACATGCTAGACCAGCATGGGGCAGAGTGTGTCATATCTGTTTCTCAGTCATCTATTGGCTTGTTCTACTTGCCTGGTGTGAAGAGGGCTCCTCCTTCAGACATTCTTCCAGATCCACACCGACTCTGTCAAAGAAAGCAGAAAGATGCTCACTGACCTGCTGCTCAGGGGTGAGGGTCTTATAGATGCCAAACAATGCAAAACTGACCAAAGGTTTGGCAGAAACCCATCCACCTTTCCCGAATCGAATAAGAACCTCAAATAGACTGATACCAGAGTGAGAACTTTCACAGCTAGCCATGCTCAGCACCCACAGCAGTTCCTAATACTTTCTTCCCAGCAGGCACAGGGCCCTGAGAACCTGAGACAGAAGTTAACCTAAGAGCCTCCAGTCTCAAAAGTGGGAGTAGCAGACAGAGGACCCTCTGACCAAATTCTCCTAGGATTGTGTTTACCTAGCTGGAGGCAGGGTTCTCTCAAGCAAGGAAAGCCCAGCCTTGTCCAGATTTGGATATTCATGTGGGCTGTTCACAGAGAGGCTCCAGTTTGTGGGAATTGAAGCTGATGCCATTGGAGGTGTTGGGGGAGGAAGTCTTTTTAGGAAAATGAATATAAAGTGTAAATATGAAATTGGGAATAAATTATGCTCTTGGAAAAGTATAAAAAAGTATAGTTTAAAAGCTGGTAAATGCAATAGACATAGCAAAATCTAGGAAAAAAACCACTGCCCTGCCAGACCTCTAAAATCATTGTTCCCTCTTCCATTTTTGCCTGTGTACTTTGATACAGTCTTCAATATGATCGCCATCTTTTATTAGGGAAGATAGTGAGATAAGAGAGCCTAGACTCCAGCAAGGCTGATCAACATTTTGGATAGCCAGGAGCCATTAAAGCCTGCCTCCTTACAGGACTTGCTGCATGCAGCGCTGTCACAGTAATGCCCCAGATGCAAGATTCCTGATAAATTTCATTTCATGCAATTTCCATAAACAATGCATAGTACACTTCTCAGTGTATATGCTCCTTACTGAATATAGTTACTGAATTTCCATCTTGATGGGGTGTCATTGAGAGCTGAGTTTTCATTTTCCACAGTCATTTCTGGCTCTGTGTATTTCAAAACTCGTTTCCCCCCCCAGTACCTCGAAGACTTCTGCTGCCAGGCACCAAAGAATGAGGTTTTATGCTCAATTTCTAAAAGCCTTTCCTAGCCCGGGATAGCCAGCAGTGACTTCTATGCATAGAAGTGACTATGGCTTATACAAATGCTTCCCACTCAATGCAAATGAAATACATTTTCAGCTAAGCTTCTCCTGGGTTGGATCCCCAAAACACCCGCAGCAATCTGACCAGAGGAGATGATGGAGGGAAAGCTGTGGTGGAAGGAAACAGCCTTGAATCCAACTGTGATTAAAACATATTCCTCTTGCAAGTCTTACAAAAACATAGTCCCTGGGAACATAGTGCTGGAGCTCTTCCCAGGGCCCTGGAGGGCCAGAGCAGTGAGGGGTTCTAAAGCTTGCACTTCCGGTCCCCAGTGAGCTCTTGAACTGGGGCTGGGGGGAGAGTTGGGGCCCAGTGTCTGGCTCAGGGTCCAGCAGAGCCCCTGTGAAATTTGTCTGCTCCACTTTTGAAATCTTTCCTTCAGTGCCTGAGGCTTCTGGGTATGGAAATGAAGGCAGGACCAGAAGTGCCCACAGACCAGTGTGTGAATGTGGGGAAGAGGAGCAGACAAATGAAGGAACAGATTTCTTAAAATACTCAGATTGTTCAAAATTAGAGGCGTCTGGGTATCAGTAGCCAGCATCTAAGCAAGGGGACAAAGAAGAGAGGCTCTTTATTGTATGTGTCACCTGTAAGGGCGGCCTCAGAGGATGGGGGGAAGACAGAGGAAGGGAGGGAGGAGGTAGAAGGGGGAAAGGGAAGAGCAGTGTGAGGAAAGGAGAGCTGGAGGGACAGAGGAGAGAAAGCAAGTCCCCCAGCTAAGTCACATCCAGGCAGTGACCATGGCTGCAGGCGGAGCTCCCAGCTGCCTGCTTTCCTGGGCCTATCCAGACCTCACACAGTTTTGGTGGTGCTGAGCTTCTGGAAGGTTGCTGGGAGCACATGCAAGGCTTCATTTCTGCTGGATCCCACATCTGCCTGCTCCCAGGAATAGTGGGAATGGGGAGGCTGTGACTTGCACTGAGGCCCTGAGTGCCTATTGTTGCACCTGTTTTGTGTCTTTCTCTACTTTTTTTCCTTAGAAAACTGGAGAGAATAGAAATGAAATTTCATAAGATAGCCAGTGAGGCAGTCCTGGGGGTTTTCCACTAGAGATTAGTCTTTCCTCCCCAGAAGCAATTCAAACAGACACTTGTGCTTCCAATGGACCCGAGGAAGATAGCAGCAGATTAAGTACCTCGGCTTCTGTACTCAATACATCTCTCAGGCCTGCCCACCTCAGCCCATTTCCGGTCAGCCCAATCTGCTTCCGGCCAGTCTGCAGCTGGTCTTGGCCTACTGTAGAATGGACATCTCAAAAGGCTCCAAGAAAGAGAAGGTCAGTCACAGTCACTTGTCTCCTGGGCTGCCAGAGTGACCAGACATGGCCTCGCAGGCATCCACTTTGGGAGGTTCAGTGAGAATAAAGTTAAAAAGGAGTTATGGTAGCTAAATGTCATGGAGGAAAGACACAGGAGAATGATGTCTGCTATCGCTTGAGGTGTTTTGGCTACTCTTAAAAAAAATCTTTCTAAAATATATGACTTGGCTTCCGGCCTGCTTAAACACTATGTGATGGGGGTACTCTCCTCTTAATTAGAGGGCCCAGCCTCGCCACTGCTCCCATAAACTCTAATGCTAGCTGCATTACAATGATTTCCAAGAGGTGTTATGAACTTCTTTATGACCACATTAAATGTTCTCTGACTCCTATTATTATTATTTTTTAATTCTTGTATCTGCCAGTTAGACTGCCTTGATTTTCTGGCTGCAACAGTCATACGTAAGCACATTGTCCTACATTTACCCCCACACCTTCTTTTAATTAAGTAGGGTAATAATAGCTTGATGATCGAATTTAACACATTTTTCTCCCAGGTTTATAATATATACAAAATAATAAAATTCGAACATTGTAGAAGGGCCTCACCCCACACACCCTCAACTCAACTACTCATAAGGGCAGTTTCCTGCCTCTTCCTGATTGTCATATATCATAGTGGCTTTTGTCATGCATGGCACAGTCACAGAGCATCCTCAGGGCTCTGAAAATATGTCAGCTGCATCTGTCTTTCTTACTCTCCTGTTCACAAAAGCAAGTCGGAGTGGGAAGAAGTCCTATTTTAGGGCTAACCTTGCAACTACTCACTTTCATGCATAAAAGATCACTTGCACACCATGGGCTTTGAAGAGATTATCAAAACAAGAGATGATGTCACCTCAACTTGTCATGAGTCGTGCATATAGCAGATCTCTAGTTGAGATCACAGATATGTGGAATGAGCTCCAATCTGCATAGGTGATGGTCAAGACTCTTTATACCTCTTCTTCAGTGTCAAGTTCCCCTTCTGTTTATCTGATCTAGACATAGCTCCCCACACCTCGTACTTGGACTTGTGCTTATTTCCAAGCCCAGCACCTAATCCTGTCACTGAGCTTTGGCCATCTCCCAGTCTGCCAATGTCTCTCCCATGGCCTGAGATTTCCCTTCCAATCTCCAAACTGGCATTTTGGGCCAGATTGACCACCCCTGGGCATCTGTGATGTTCTGCCTCCTCTAGGCATTGCCCCCTCTCCTTCCTGTCATCACTGTGGCTCACCAAAAGTCAGGCCTTCCTAAATCCCAGATCCCTGTCTCTTAAAAGTTTTTATCCACTTGGACTGAAGAGGCTATACTCCTCCAGCTCATCTCCACGAGCAACTGTGGTTACCTTGTTTATCTTTGGCAGCTCTCCCCGGGCCTACTTTCATAGTGTGGTTATACATGCAGGGCAAGCCAGTGATCTGCCTCATCTACTAGCCCTCCCTGGAGCCTCAGGACTCTGGGGGTCACTCTATAATTGCTAAAGGGTCAGTAAAACCCAGATGTTCAGAGGGTGGCCTTGGAGTCAGACTGCCTGGTTTAGGAAACATGGATCTTCTTCTGAATTGTTGTCTGGCCTGGATCACCCACAATGCTTGCATTTGGTTCCCCCTCCAGAATAAGGGGGATAATAATAGCCTCTATTTCCTGAATTGATGGTGCAGAGCAGGTTAAAAAATATTCATAATGTGCTTAACTTAGAACCTGGGGCATAGAAAGCTCTTAAGAAATGCTAGCAGATATTGTTGATATTATTTTAAAAATTTTGTTTATTTGTGTGCATGTGTGTGTGTGTGCGTGCATGGAACACCAACATCTCTTGCCACTACAAACAAATGCCTACCCAGCTTTACATAGGTGGCTGGGGAATTCAACCCAGCCTCTCAGGCTTTACAAGTAAGGACCTTTAACCAACCATTTCCCCACCCCTATTGTTGATGTTACCTTCTTTCTTCTTTTTTTAAAAATATTTTATTTATTCATTTTCAAGCAGAGAGAGAGAGAGAGAGAGAGAGAGAGAGAGAGAGAGAGAGAGAGAGAGAGAGCCAAGGTCTCCAGCCACTGTAAATGAACTCCAGATGCATGCTTCACTTTGTATATCTGGCTTTATGTGGGTACTAGGGACTCAAACTCAGGTCCTTCTGCTTTGTAGGCAGACACTTTAACCACTAAGCCATCTATCCAGCTCCTGTTGATGTTATTTTCACATGTACTTCTGGTCAGTGATGCCAAAGCTCAGTCTTACCATGCTCATTTTTCATTAATTTCTAGATAAACCCTCACTGTCTTAAGACCTGCATTGAGTCAACATGAGATTTATAGAAATGTCACACTTGAGTCATAGGAATAGTCAGTGTACAGCTGGGACTCAAGAATGTCATTTCAACCATGTGGTGGTGCATGCCTTTAATCCCAGCACTCTGGAGGCAGAGGTAAGAGGATTGCTGTGAGTTTGAGGCCAGCCTGGAACTACAGAGTGAGATCCAGGTCAGGTCAGCCTAAGCTAGAAAAAAAAAACAAAAAAAACAAAACTTACTCATGTCTAGTCATTTCTATATTAGGAAGGTCAGACCAGACTGAGATTTATCTGTAATTTATTGGTAGAGTAGTGGAGTAGGAAGGCAACAAGGAAGAAAGGATGACGTTTTAAGGTAAAGAAGGAAGAGAGGAGAGCTGGACAGGAGGGGAGTAAATAGAAAGTGAAAAGAAAATACTGAAAAGGAAAAGTAAAGAATGCATCATTATAGAGGCAGGTGAAGGTGGTGGGTAAAGAACTGAGAAGGTAACAAAGAGGTAGGTTTCGATGGTATTGATTCATGCCACCATTAGTTTTGTGTATCCCCTTCTTCTCCTCCCTTGTCACCCCCTCCCAGCCCCTTTCACCCACTGTACTTTGTCCTTCCAAGTAGGCATCAAACACCTGAAAGACCCAATACCTATCAGAATGACAAGGAAAGAAAGCCAACTGCCTAGCACAAGACATGTCATGTCTATCATATCTGCCAGGGCCCTGGAAACATTACAGAGGAGGTGGCAGGTTACCCCTGCGTGCTACCCCCACTGTTATCCTGGGAACCTCCTACGGGGAGCTGGTGGTAGACACTGAGGAGACTCAAAACTCATCATAGCAGAAAATTAGAAGCTGCTGAGAGCTCAACACTAACGGAGACTTGTAACACATCCCCCAAGACTCAAGGAGCATTGCAGAAAAGGTCACTGGAAGAATCTGAGTCACCAGGTGGTAAATTGTACTCTGAGGGAGATTGTAGTCCTCCCTCCCGCCACTGATGACCTCACAGTCACTACAGATAACCACGGCCAGGAGGAACCTCATCACAATGAGGCTGGAGAGAGAATACAACCTGATGACATTATGACTATTTTGCAATATGTTCATCTATTAAAATTCTCAATTAAAAAATAAAAGAACCGAGAAGGTGCATGAAACCTTAGAAAAGGGAGGTGAAGGGTGACCACAGAGCCCAGGTTGTTACCAAAAATAGAGATAAAGAAGCAGCCAAGCACTGAAGAGCAACTTAAGATGCTGGTTAAAATTTTACATGATATTTTGCATTCTTGATATTCCTTTTAATTTTAAGCAAGTGGAGGACTGCCTCTGTGGTATTCAAATGGAAATGAAAGTGAGCTTTGCACATATTCCCAGCTGTGCCCTCGAACATCTCACTCCGGGTTCCTCATTTACAGCCAGCATCCAACTCCATTTTCAGAGGAAAACGCATCTCTTGTGGACCATAATGCACCTTCATTCTTTGGTGGTTTTTATTAGACATTAAAATCTCAGAATGCTTCCATACCCAACCAGAGCCAAAAAGGATAGTTTAAAGTTGGGCATTTCCTAGCAGGGAAGCCAGGTAAGTAACTAACAAAAGGCTCACTTTTCCCATTAAAGCCAACAAAATCCATTCTGCTTCTTATCACTTAGCACTTCTGGAAAGGCTATGCAGTGTTTCTGGGGCTTAGTTTCATTGTGTGGATTCCAATAGTCTTAGGTGGCCTTTAGTTCTTTGGAGCCCCTTGCTGATGGGCTGGGTATTGGGACAGGAAAATAATGTCCTCTAAGAACTGAATTTGATGACACAGTGTAAAAAATAACATTTTTAGTAAGGACAGAGTGACAGAATATTGAGCACATAACGACATATTGACAATGGACCATTCTGAAAGATCCTACGTTTGGGGACAGTCATATGGTCATGAGAATATCACAAAGGGACAAAAAGCTGCATCACATTTCGCCATCTTTCCTGTATCCTTCAATTAATTATTATTAGATTTTATGCATGACAACATTAATCTAGTACAACTAACAAATGGAATATTTTAAATTTGTTTTATGAAAACCAGAAAATGACTAAAACAAGTGAGGAAGTCACTGTCACTCATCCTGTTACTTCCTGGAGACACAATCATAAAGATTCCGTGCATCACTTGGTGCATTTGCAACCTGGAAACATCTCTGTAATCCCTCACTTTTCTCAACTGTCAATGGAAACCGGCAGGGGTCTTTTTGTGGGTCATTACAAGGAAGAGTTGAGTTAATACATAAAAGGTGCATATGCCATTGGCTGTTTCCTAGGAAACAGTTATGAAATATATTAGTCAATGTTCTTGTTGTCATTTGTGCTATTATGGGAGAAATTGATGTGCTCTAAATCGAGTGATAAATACAATTTAGGCTAGAGTCCAGAGTGGATTTTATGAAAATGATGGATGCTAAGATACAAAGGTCCATAGTAGGATTCCTGCCGGCAGTGGTCCAGGCATGAATGGGGAGGACAGTCACTGAAGACAAAAACACGACAGTACGTTGTGGTTAGTGCCATATGCAGACTGAAAACGTTCCAACAGAGTCAAGGTAGGCTGTCGAAGGTTTAGGTACGTTTTGTAGAGGAGCCGTCTACTAACAGTGAGAATGTGTTATAAGGTAAAAGACAAGACAGTTGGGAGAGGTGACTCCAGGCACAGCATGGGGAAAGCCTCAGAAGCTCCAAAGGACAAACAACAGAAGCTGGTGAACAGCGAGAATGTGAAAGTTACTCACATGAAGGCATTCGGCAGAGCTGCTTTTATGACACCAGAAAGTAACTTTAACTTGAGGAAGATTCTTAAGTGCTATACTTCGGAAAGCATATTGGATTAGACCACTGGAGAGGTATCTCTTGTGTGAACAACTTCAGTGGTTCAACCAAGAATCCACTGGCATTGCAAAGGGACGCATAAGACGGATGCCAGGCAAAGAAGAGGAACGTATTGAGAGGTCTCTGAAGTCCGCTTAGAACAACTGAATGGCTTTCTTTCTTAATCAAATTTAGGTTAAGAAGCATGCAGGGGAATTTCCCCAAAGGGACATCCTTTTAGAAAGGTGGAGCAGTTCAGGGTCACGGGTTGAGCATTTCTACTGGGAGTGAAGCAATGGGGCCTTCACCCTTGGGAGTTTCTGCTCTTTACTGGTCTGAAGTGGCAGCTCAGAATAAGGGAGAGAATGGTGGATCAGGAATATTCACGGAGTGGCACGTTCTGTAGGAACTATAGAGAGGTTGGTAGAAAAAAGGCTTGGGAGAATAGATTGTCACGTTATCTTGGAGATAAGTGGACATTTTCTGCATTAAAGCTGCAGCAATGAGTTTGGATTAACATGTATGTGTGGGCTAGTATCACATTGAAGTCAGTGTGGTCAAGGTGTCAAGAGAAGCCACTGCCCTGTTCTTTGATCCTGGAATCACAACAGCCATGTTGCTATAGTGAGTCCCTTGGTCAGAGACTGGGAAAATGATGGGACATTTTCACTCACAAACTGGTTTTGGAGCAAAATTGTGTACTCAGTGGCTCTGGTTCTGAGAGTGGAGAGTGATGGGATCTGGAAATGAAGTGGAGGAGGCAAGGGAGGTTCCATAATGTGGTGACATTCAGTATGTGAATGAATGACTGTGCACCCCCCAACTCCACACACACCCAGCAGAGGCCAAAGCAAGGCTGCTTCTGAGAGTAGGGCTGCCCTCTTGGCACGGGCACTTTTACCTATCGGCCTTCCCTATGCTCTGTACATTTCCCCAACTCTGGAACTCGGTTCACATCAAATTGAAAACGGCTGGATTCAAGGGATTATGTGTCATTCCTGTCTTGGTGTCCTAAGACTGCCCACATGAATGTGGTTTTCTCCTAGAAACATGCAGCTGGGACAGTTTCCATGAAACCCTGTCAAGATCATCAGACCGAGAGGGTCTGCTCTCTATCACACTCTGTTGACAGTTTAGTGAAGACACTGTGTGACAGGTAACGAGAGCTATTAGTACAACCTTTCAGAGTTAGATATCTAGACTAGTTAGTGCCAGTACTTATTCATGTGAAGCAGGCAAGAAGCCATTCTTCCCTCTCCCCTTCCACAGGATACTAAGGAGAACTGTCTGTGTGGCTTTGTGGATTTGGGTGTAGGGACCCAGCAAGTGTTGGCTGCCAACTGAGTGTTCGGATGCTTCCTCTGCTGGGTTTGCCACTTAGATGTTCGGCATTATGGTTTAACTGGGAGCACCTCCACATCAAGGGGCTGAACGAGTTTCACTTGTTCTCAGCTGGTCTCTGTGACTCCTGACTCCAGTGGAGGCTCATTGGCAGAGCAGTGTGGGAGTCTGCCGACTGAGGAGAGTAGGTGTGCTCAGCTTGTACAGCTGAGCCATGTGGCTGACACACATCTGACAACTTGGGAACACACTCAGGAATGTGTGCAGATGCTAAGAATAGTACGTCACAGACACGAGCACATCCTATCTCTGCTTTATGTTTGGAAAAACCTCCTTCAAGTTTGGGGTGTTTAGTTCTGCACAGATGTAAGCTGATTTCAGGCTACAGATAAGATCAGCTAGAAACTGAATGGAGAATGAATATGCACGTTCGTTTTTTTTCCGCTAAATCACAGGCACACTGATGCCCTTTGGTGGGAAGACAGATGTGATAGCTTATCAAGGCATCTGGCTTTCTTCCCTGAGGCTTCTCCCTGGGTACCCTGCCTGGGAAATTAGGGATTTATCACAGACAAATGCACATCCCCAGAAAAGCCATTCTTTCAAGTGGATTAGCTTGTTTAAATTCTAGTGTGCTGCCAGGTGAGGTGTCTTTTCAAAGCCAAACCGAACATGTTCCATGGGAAAAAAGAGACACTCATGACTGAGTGTGAAGTAGTCAGAGGCATGTGCATTATGCGTCCTTGAAAAATGAATCCCAGACTGTCAGGTCTTTGAGAGAAAAGTAGAAAACTTACACCTGATGACCATGTGGTTTCCTCAAACAAATCAAATTACATGAATTCCAGACATCCATATCTTTCCCTCACTCCAAGTTACTTCTAGCCGGAAGAAACAGCAAGTGAAACTCATCAGGTGTGGCCTGATCCCATCTCTCCACCAAGGCCATATTGGGTGTACAAAGTGGACCTGGAGAGAGCGCTCAGTGCATCTTCATGGTGCTGCTGTCAGATTTGGTTCAGCTCTTTCACAGAGGCCTGGTATCAGGTAGCAGAATATCTGCATGCAAGGAACATTCTCCTCAAGTAAACCACCTCCAAAAGTCAAAAATGAAGTGTGACGAAAGGGGGATATAGGTAGAACACAGATTTAAAGAATGTTATCCTGTAAGTCAAGAGGAAAGTCAACTCAGTCAAAGCCAGTGAGAAGTTTGAGCATGTGCGTGTGTATGTGGTGATGTCCTAAAAATGATCCTTATAGGCAAACAACTGAAGATAACTGGGCAATGGTGTGGTGGTGCACGCCTTTAATCCCAGCACTTGGGAGGCAGAGATAGAAGGTTCACTGAGAGTATAAGGCCACCCTGAGACTACATAGAGAATTCCAGGTCAGCCTGGGCTAGAGTGAGACCCTACCTCGAAAAAACAAAAAAATAAACAACAACAACAAAAAAAAACCCCCCAAAAACAAAAAAAAATAGGCAAAGATCATTTCACCAACACTAATAAATCACTAGAATTGAAGCTAAAATCACTTTGGAATAAATAATGGCTTCCAAAACCATTGTTTAAACTCATAACTAGAAGGAGATTATGATCCAGAATCTCACACAATAATAACTGGAGTCTTATTTTCCTTTGGGTTGGTTGACACTTTATAGTCCATATGGTGTTATGAATAATTAATACTCAGAATTATGAGATATACATACATTTACATGTATATCACACACATATAGTTACTTTTCAAATGAAAAAGCCAGCCCTAGAGGAGTTAAATGAGAATATTCTTAAATGTATAATCTTATATTTTGCTAAAATAAATATCTTAATTTTATAGGGGATATGAACATGAAGAGATAATGGGTAAGTTAGGAAGCTGCTACTACATGACTCATCATAAAAGAAGAAAATTATTTTAGTTTCTTGCTGAGAGGAATTAAATCAAATCACTAAAAAAAAAAACAAAAAACAAATCCACTTTTCTTTGGTCCAACCAACTGCTGTTAAGCACTGGGCCAAAGTATATGCATGCACATGTCTGTATTAAAATGAAATATTTAAACATTAAAAAGTTAAATAATTCATGCTTAATGCTATGAGTACTTTGAAAAGCGAGTGCACTTTGATTTTAGAATCAATGGTTTAAAAATCAGGAAAGTGAATCGAGAATTGGTGAAAATGTTATGAGGATGTTGTTTTGAGTAGCTGAGAAAGAGAAGATGAAAGGAATGGGTGAAATTTTGCTCTACAACAGGTTCTCAAATGATCACAAAGACCACAGAAAATGCACAGTATGGGAACAGAATTAGCATCAATTTGTCAGGAAATGAAATAATGAGAGTTAAGTGGATGCTCACGGCTAATGCATCATTCAGGCTTTTTCAGCTCATCGTTCACGAAGATCATGATGACAGTTTAAACAGCTGCTTCATATGAACCACGTTTTTGCTGACATACTATCTACGCTATTTATCTGAAAAGTAAATATTGAGAACAGGTGGATTCTTCCATTTCTTCCTTACTTATCCATTCATGAATCATTGGTTGAAGATATAAAACAACAATTATTTCATTCTAGGTGTTTTGGAAAATATGTTAACATCTTTAAAGTACTTAAATTGGTCTTGTTAAACCCAAGATAGCATCAATGATTAGGTGTACTATTATGTGTTATGTACTAGTACATATTAAGTACTTCCAAGAATAGAATCATTGCTAATTATATTCAGGGCACATATTGATTATGACATATTGTAACTTCAGAAATGTTAAGATGTGAAAAATATGTGGATTTGGAATCAGAGAGATATGCTCACAAAATAATCAAAATTCAGGGTTCAATAACAAAGCTTGACTGTAAACCTACAAGCCTCTGGGTAGCTTTTATAGGGATATTTGGATGTTCGTGGGGGAAAACTCGGGCCAAATCTTTAGCAAACTGTACTGTTTATGCCTGTGGATTTAAAAAGCAATTTATCTCCTTTCTTAATTCTACTGTAAATAACTTTTAAGTCACTTGGTAAAATAAGCCAAGCCTAGATTGAGGTAAGAGAGACTCCCTGTCCTGTGGGGTTCTCCAAGTGCTGAGCATATGTGCTCCTGAGAAGGATTCCTCTGCCAGCATTCTGAGGACTCAGTCTAACTTGCTCTGGTCATGACCTTGGGTACAATAACTACCTCATCACTATTTTCACAGTTCTACTCCTGGGTCTTTGGGAACCTTGCTGAGCTTTTCCATATTCCTTTTCGGTATCCACTCTCCCTTCTCAGCACTAGTTCAGGCTCTTGGTGCTGTCTAATGTGGACAGCATCCATTTCGTTCTATTCCCCTGTGACCTTAGATTGGTTGGGCCAATAGGAAGTAGTGATAAGACATTGGAAGGGGAGAGGAGAGTAAGATCGATTATTTGTTTTTCAAGATTCCCCCCCGCCCCGACACACACACATTCTTGCTAGGTCACCAGGGCTGTCTGTGTCCTTCTCCTGATGCTTCGGTTTCTAGAAGCCCACTGTGTCTAGGCAGCTACCCTCGCTGGGTTCTGAAAATGCTCCTCCTTCCTGCCCTTTTGGGGTTAGGATGGTAACTGCTTCTCACTGACTATAGCCCTGTAGTAGTACCTGCTCCTTGGTTTTCTAAAACCAGGCTGCATATTTCTAAATAGTTCTCATGTTTTGTCTCTTTAAATTACTCAGTTTGAATGTGGTACTTTTCCCAGACCTGGACACATATAACTGCAAAAAGGACTTGAGATAAACTAGAAACTAAGTTTGCAAATGTATAAAATTTCTTAAGGGACACTTGAATAAAATACATCTGACATAGGAATAGTTTTGTTTCCAGACGTAAAGTTGGAATTGCGTTTTTAACTGATTCTCTGCAATGCCTGACTTGACATAAATTGCTCCCAGGTCTGGACCAGCTTTTCCTAGAGAATCTCAGGGAAGTTGTGGCCCTCTGCAGATGTTAGGAGTGAGGAGCGTACCACAAGACATAGTACACCTAAACAGGTGAAGGAAAACCGCTTCCTATGGCCAAAGGCAAAGTGTGTTCCATCTTGAGCTGTGAATTCCACACCACTGGTCAGAGTTCTCAGTTGTGTTTCTAGAAATCGATGCTGAGAGGGGGGGGGGGGTTTCAACAGCTCAGCTTGAGCTATCCAGATCTTGATGGCTTTCCTAGTGGTGAACTTGGGGAAACACTGGCCTCCTAGCTATACTTGGCAGGGTTGTAGATTTTCTGGTCCTATTGCAATCGTTTTACAGATGAGAACCCAGAGGCCCACGGAGATGAGCTAATTTGGGAGGGGTGATAAAGATGTTAGTTTTTAAATTTAGCTTTTTTTATTTTAATCTGGCATGTTTCCTATCTTCAATGGAGCTGAGAGAAATGATAAAGTTCAAAGAAATCTTCAGCAGGAATGAATTTCTATGAAAGGAAAGATTGAACTGCCCAAACTAGTAGAAGATAGTAATTACTCAAGACATCAATAAATGACAAGGCAGTGTAAACTTTGAAAATAATGTGTTTTTAATATGATATCTGATGTGGCATTTCCTAAACCATGCTAATTAACAGCTTTCTGAATTTTTACTTAATTGAAAGCTACTTGTACCATTGTTTCCTTAATGTTTTTCTTTGACTTTTCTTATTTTTATTCTATTACTATTTGCTTTATGCAGGGATCTTGCAAGGGGCCTTGCTATTAAGTACTTAGATATTTATAATTGTCATATCTTCCAAATTAATTGATGCTAAAATATCCTTATTTGTATCTCTACTAACTCTTCTTGTTTTAGAGTCTATTTTGTTTGATTTTGTATACTTCTCCAGATTGCTTATGTTAGTATATGGTCTGTCTTTTCCCCATGCCATTTACCTTTGATATACTTACATCTTTGGATATAGTTGGATCTGATTTTGTTTTTATAAATCCAGTCCAATAGCCTTTGCCTTTTGACTGTTCATTCACATTTTATATTATTTTATTTTACATAGCTGGATTTACTTCTGCTACATTTGCTTCTCACATTTAACTTCATTGTGATGTTTTTTTGTTTGTGTTTTTCGTATGTGGAGTACATGCACGTGTGTTTGGTGGGGTACATGTGCATATGTGTGTGCATGTTGAGGCCAGAAGTTGACATTGGGTGCTTTTTTCAATAGTTCCTACTTGTTTTTTAAAAAAATATATTTATTTACTTATTTATGAGAGAGAGAGAGAGAGAGAGAGAAAGAGAGAGGGTATGGGTGCTTCAGGCCTCTAGCCACTGCAAATTAACTAGAGATGCATGTCCCCCTTTGTGCATCTGGTTTAATGTGGTTACTGAGGAATTGAACCCATTGGGATTTGGGAGCAAGTGCCTTTAACCACTGAGCCATCTCTCCAGCCTGCCACCTTATTTTTATGAGTCGGGGTCTCTCTCTGAACCCTGAGCTCACAAATTCAACTAGACTAGCTGGCCTGAAAACCCCAGAGATCCTCCTGTCTCTGCCTCTGGGCACTGAGACTGTATACTGGTATGACCAACCTGTCTTTTATGTTGGTGTTGAGTATCTAAGGGCAGGTACTCCTGCTTAAGGCAAGTTTTTATTGACTGAGCTCTTTTCCCATCTCCCTTTATTGATTTCATAATATACGAATATGTATACATACATGCATAGTTCACACACACATGCTGATGGGGTTATTACAATCACATATCAATTCATCAGACTCTGCATTTATACAAACTTAATTCCCGTGTAATACAGAAAAATTCATTCCACTTCATTCCCTTCCCTTCCTTTGTGCTATTTTGTTATATGTATTTTATTTATAACTGATGTGTATTGTTAACACAATTTAGTGTTACTGTTGCTTCACATTTCTGATGTCTTTTTAAGAAATATATGGGTTTATGAGGAATATATGAGAAACTATATGAGCTTTTAGATTAACCTTTTTCTTTTTTCCCATAAATTTACTTACTTGTTAGTTTATTTATTTTACCATTTCTGATCCTCCTCATTTCTTCCTCTGAGTTTGAGTTACTGTCTCATGTCAGGTGTTCCTATAGCTCCCTTCCTTTCCTTCTCCTTTGTGCTGTTAGCGTCCAACATCTGTCTCTGTATTCTATAGGCCCCACAATTCAATTTTTATTTCATAAAAATATTATTATCTACTTATTTGCAAGGAGAGAAAGAGAGAACTGATAGGCGAGTGCCTCCTGCCACTGTAAAAGAAATCCAGATGCATGCAGTACTTTGTGCATCTGGCTTTATGTGAGTACTGAGAAATGGAATCCAGGCCATTAGACTCTGCAAGCAAGTGTCTTTAACTGCTGAGCCATCTCTCCAGTCCCTCACACGTCAATTTTAGAGGCATTGTTTTACGCAATTATTTTTATGTTAGAAGTAGAAAGGAAAATCTGAAGTGATGCTGTATTTTGTGGTTAATGCACAAATTACTTTCACAAATAAAACTATTGTTTTTCATGTGGATGAGATGATAGTCTGCTGTCACTTCCTTTTATCTGGAAGAATTTCCTCTTGTATTTCTTATAATGCAGATATGTATCAAAAATAAGTCTTTGTTATCTGGGAATGTATTTTGTCTTTTTTCTGAAAGATAGTTTTACTGGACACTGAGTTCTTGTGTGACAGCATTTTTTTTTTTCTTTAAGCACTTTACCTATTCACTGCCTTCTTTACTCGGTTGATTCTGGTAAGAATTCATGGGATGCTCTTGTATAGAAAGAAGAGCTTTTCTTTCTTGTTTTTGAGACTTCTCTCTCTCTTTTTTTTGTTTTACATTTTGTGTATTATATCTGACTGTGGTGTTCTGTTTTGTTTTCCCTATGTGGAGTATATTAAACTTCTTGAATATATAGATCTATTTTGGAGTTTTCATCCTTTCTTTCTCTCTCTCACTCTCTTTTTCTTTCGCTGTTTGTCTTTCCTATTCTAGGATTTCCATTACTCTGTGTTGAGATGCTGAATGATGCCTCAAAGGTCTCTAACAATTGGTTCATTTTGCCTTATTTCTTTTCTTATGGATATAGTGTGTGTGTGTGCACGTGTGTGTGGATGGGTATGCTTGCATGTGTGTCCATGTGTGCATAGGGTAAGAGATTGATATTGGGTATCTTCCTTAATTTCTCTCTACTTAATTTTTTGAGACAGGCAGGGTCTCTTGTGGAATACAGAGCTCACCAATTTGGCTAGGTTACTTAGCCAAGAAGCCCTAAGGATCCTTCTGTCTTCACCTCCCAGTGGCTGGGGTTAAAGATGAGCACCACTGTGTCTGCCTTCTATGTGGGTGTTGGGGTCTGAACTCAGGGCTTTATGCTTATGTGCCAACACTTGATTGACTAATCCATTTCCCCAGCTCTTTTGTTTGTTTATTGTTTTCCTGGCTATATACTTTCAAAAATGTATCATCAGATTTGCTTATTTTTTTCGGTTCAAATCTATGGTTGAGCTTCTCTAGCTAATGTTTCATTTTATTTATTGTACTTTTATAATGCAGACGTGTGTGTGCGTGTGGATGTGCATTTGCATGTGCGTTCTCATGCACATGAAACCCAGAGGATAATCTTGGATGCTGATTCTCGGGAACTTTGTCCAAGTTTTTTTAAATATGTTATTTATTTATGTGTGTGTGTGTGTGTGTGTGTGTGTGAGAGAGAGAGAGAGAGAGAGAGAGAGAGAGAGAGAGAGAGAGAGAGAGAGAGAAACGTTGAGAGAGAATGGGTGCACCCATACCTCTAACCACTTATAAACAAACTTCAAATGCATGTACCACTTTGTACATTTGGCTTTTGTGGGTACTAAGGAATTAAACACAGGTTATTAGGCATTGCATCTTAACTGCTGTGCCATCTCTCTAGCTTTAAGTTTTTTGTTTTGTTTTTTTAAACAGGGTCTCTCATTGGCCTGGAGCTTGCCCATTAGATTAGTCTGGATGGCCAGTGAGCTCCAGGGACCCTCCTGTCTCTACCTCCCCAACAATGGGATTACAAGTATGTACCACTATGTTCTGCATCTTTACCTGGGTTCTGGGAATCTAACCCAGATCCTTATGCTTATGTGGCCTACACTTTACTGACCAAGCTATCCCCAAGCCCTAGTTATTGTACTTCTTTATCTTCAGAATTTCTTTTAGCATAATTTCTATCTCTCTACTGATATTCTATATTTGGCAAGTCATCATTTTACTTTATTTCTTTGAACACAGTTTCTGTTAATTTCTACTTGCCTTATGGATCTATTAGCTTCTACTTAATTGCTTGTCACTGAGATCTCTGATTTTGATAAATGGAAACACATGATTTCTTCCCTGCTCCAAGTAAAGTCAGCTTCCTCAGACGACCTGTGGAGCAGCAGACATCCCTTATTACCTCTCTCGAATGGCATATGGTCCCAGCAGGCACATTCTGGGGAATATGAGCTTCCCTTCTTGAGGTATCTTTCCTTTCCTGGATTCTGTGCCCAACTAGCAGAAGCCGAGGAAGTCGGCACTCCTCATCCTTCTCAGTTTGCCCCTTTTCTTATGGCACATTTGCCCATGAGTGGTTATTGGGGGGAAGTGATTTGTCTCCATGTTCTTGGTCATCTGCATGTGTGACAATCTGTACCCTAGGGTGGGAAAATGAACAGAGCTGTGTGTGTGTGTGTGTGTGTGTGTGTGTGTGTGTGTGTGTGTGTGTGTGTTCCAATGAGTTTAATTAGGGTTCCTTACAAGAGAAGCAAGGACAGTTTACCAGTGGCTACACCACTGATGAGAACATCATCACCTCCTGGTCCTTCCTGAACACGATCATGAACTTCCTATAAATCTTTAGGGAAAGGTGGGCCTATGAAACAGCACTTTTCTTACTGCTTACACCTCTCCTATAGCTTCTGTTTACAGAGATGGCAGTAAGATATGAATCATCAGCTGTGCTCTATGGCTGAAATCTAAGGAGTCCTTGTGTTTTCATCTGTCATCACCTAGGGTAGGGCTTCCATAGCACTAAAGTGAGAGCAGGAATATGAGAGCACATTTTACTTCAGAAGTCACAGAGGGAAGTTTATAGCTACAGATGCATTATGGTGGTTTGAATGTAAAATGTTCTCCATAGCCTCATGTTTTTGTGGATTAAGCCTCAGGCTTAAATCCCAGCTGGTGGAGCCTTTGGAACAAGGGATTTTGATAAAGGAAATGGACCCTGGATTTTCGTTTGGCCCTCCAGCTGCCTCACTCTTGCTGCTTGTTCCCTGCTGATGTGACAAGCTGTAATGCCCAGCTGTTTGCTTTTGCCATACTTTCTCCACCATGATGAAACATCCCCTAGTAACCGAATGCCAAAAATAAATCCTTTTCTTCCATAAATTGCTTCTGGTTCGGTTTTATCCCAGCAATGAGAAGGTAACTGCTATATGGATATGTTAAAAAAGTCAGAGAATCTCAAATAATAACTTAATGATGCATGTTGAGATCTTAACAAAACAAGAATAAGCCAAATCCCAAATCAGAAGGTGGAAAGAAACAATAAAGATCAGGGTTAAAATTGATATAATTGAAATGAAAAGACCAATACAGAGAGTCAGTGAAACAAAGGATTGGCTCTTTGAAGTGATAAACAAGACTAGAAAACAAATGGCCAAAAGAGAAGAAAGAGGAGACTCAATCAACAAAATCAGAGGTGAAAGGGAGACATTACAGCAGATACTAATGAAAATCAGAAGATGATTAGTGAATATTTTAAAAGCCCATATTTCAACAAATTTAGCTAGTGTAACAACTTTTTTATTATGGAACACATTCTTCACAGAGGACTTTTTCAGACTCACTTAGTTGATGTTTTTTATAAGCATAGTTTTATCTTAAATAATAACATCTATGAAGCCATAACTTGATAGACTAACTATATATTTAAATACTTCAAATTTCCATTGTGCATTGTAGCTAATTTTAGTTGAGTTTTATTTTGGTAGTTCTATTTGTAATTATTACTATTTCATGACTTTTAAATTCCTTCCTATAAATCTTCCAGAACACTAATAGGAATCTTACTTATTAAAAACTATATACATTTTGTTTTATAATTACCACCTAGGACTATGGAAATCTTTTGAAATCTAAGACACACAATAAAACCTTAGTGATCTTTTTCTTGAAGAAATTTTCATCATCTTATGAGTTACTATATTATTACCCATTACTCTCATTGATGCCAAAGACCAAATTGATAAGAAAACAAGACTATATATATATATATATATATATATATATATATATATATATATATATATATATATATAAAATACTGAAATGAATCATCATTATCTTATAATTATTTGCTTTTATTTTTATGTTGCTCAAAGTATTCTATTACTTGACAAAAAGGATACAAGGAGAGAGGAAATATTCTTTGCTATGTTTAGCTTACTTTGAGTATGACTGAAAATTTATAGATTTTTAAAATTTCTCATCAATTCTGGGAAAAACATAAAATTTACACAGTAATACAGTTCACAATTACTATAAAATGAGAAGTCAAAATGTAAAGAGACAGCAGAACCCTTCACTGTAAGGATGTTGGTCAAATTGATTTTACAGCATTAGCAAAGGGTGAGATCATTCCTCTTCAGATGACAAGATCTTGGATGCATTTTTATCTTGAGAGCCTAGGAGTGGGCAATATGATTATATAGCAAAAATGAAATGTGACATTTTCATTCGGTTAGTCATTCAATAGGAAGAATTTTATCACACAATATTTTCCAGCAAGAACTTGGACAATTTTATATTTCTAAAAGGATATACCCATTGTCCTTTCATCTTTTATGATGTCTTTGAGTCCAATTTATTTGATGTGATTTGTAAGTAGATAAGTGCTGAATGTATAGTAAGATCATAAAGATGATTGGAATAGAATTAAATACTTTAATATATTCATCATTTTAGTTACTGATTATAAATTAAAAAATGAAAATATTTCATAGTTTGGGCTAAAAAGATAGTTTTCTTCCCTCTGTAACAAAGTTATGAGCTATCCAAATTTCCAAAAATTATTTAAAATTTGTATCTTGATGATTGTGGTTGTTTGAATGTATGTTCTCCATAGCCTCGGGCATTTTTTTAAAAATTAAGGGTAAACTTCCTATTTAAGTCTCCATCAGCCTGCTGAAGGGGGCATGGCATTGTGGGAAGGATTGAATTCCAGCCCTAAGGTGTAGAGAGCAGTGTGGACTCTCATGCTGTGCATCTCTTGAGCTTGGTGTTTTGTTTTGCAGAGTTATTTCTCTCTGATTGGATGTATGGAAGTAAGCATATTCTTCTGCCATTGATGATACTACCTCTGGATCTGTAAGCATGAAATAAATCCCTTCATCCCATAAACTGTGCCTGCTTGGAAGTTCATCCCGGCAACATGGTGCTCATTACAACACTGATAAAAAATGAGTCACAAGGTGTGGGGCCCTGCTGAGAGGCATGGAGGACATAGGGTTAAAGGGAAGTTGAGACTGGCGTGAAACTCCTGATTATCTCATCCTGAGACTGGCAGGAGTTTGGCTGTCTCCTTCCCTCCCCAATCTCCAGCCACCTGGTGGGCTCCAGCAAACCCTGATAAGCCCACACACTTCAAGGCCTGATTTAATTGGAGTTCACATAATTCAGCTGTAAGGTGATAACAAGGCCCAGGCAACAAAAGGTCCTTCTAGCTTATCTATGCAGCTGGCCCCTGCCAATCCTTTCATGAGACATCCACAGACCACCCTGCCCTCGCCAATTCCCTTGCTGCTTAGGCCCCTGCCTCTCCTTTTCCCTCCTAAATAAAAACACCCTCCCCAATCTAAAAACCAAGCTATTCACTGCAACTGTCTCCCAAGAGTTCTTACTCTCGTCGGCTCACCACTGTCCCAAGACTCTGTTCACCCAGCTCTGTGGATGAACCAGGGTGTTATTGTATAATGAACACCCCCAAGTGATCCATGGACCACAAAAATGGTAAAATCTGGAGTTTTTACAAAATGCGTATGTCCCAGGTTCATGAATAGAAATTGGTAAGCAGTTAAATACTCTCAAGAGATGTTACTGATTTCAGATCTATTTATTATCTATCTATCTATCTATCTATCTATCTATCTATCTATCTATCATCTATCTATATCTATATTCATCATCATCATCTATCATCTATATTTTCACCTATTTTCTATGTACCCATCTATTCATCTCTTATCTATCTCCATTCATATTTATCTATTCATTTATTTTCTATCATCTACCCAGCCATCATCTATTTATCTCTTAATCTTCCCATCATCTATCTATCAATCATCTCTATCTATCCATCTATATACTGATCTGCCCATCCATCACAGAAAATCAAAATAAAAGAATTGCATTTGTTGTATCAACATTCTTATTGAGTATTTGAAGATAGCTATTTCTCACTCACCATTTATTCTTCTGATAATTATTTATAAAAATGTCCTAGGATATAAAAATTAGGATCCACTGGATCTAGGTGGTAAATAGCAATGATTATTTTTTGTATATAGGTGGTTAAAAATTAATGCACAGCTTAAATTTGTTTCTGAAGTTCATAATAGCATTCCTGAGTTCTGTATATAACCCTGCAGGCAAAAAGATGTGCTGGAATATTTTTCACATTTTGGAACCAAAATAACCTCAGTTTGACTTCTGGCCTAATGCCTGTAGCTGTGTGACAGTGGACAAGACCATTGCCTTCATGGATCCCGTCTTTTGCCTCTATAGTGAGGCAGTGACCAAAGCTGCTCTGCAGAGGGACATGCTCGTGTAGGGATAAAGCTCATGCCTTAAGCAATAACTGAGAGCAACAGGTGCTCAAAGAGCTTGCTTCATCCCTCAACTCTGTTGGTGTTCATACTTGGGTGAAGCGGGACTAGATTGTGACTACTGGACAGAGAACAGAGCTCTCTCCAGGAAATTGATGAGTAGAGGAGGAGCCCTGTGGGTGTGAAAGGTGTTGGATAAAGTGAAACAAATATTAGAGGAAAAACAAGATATGTGGTGTGTACACATGGATGAAAGAGAAGCCAAAGGATGATCTTCTGGAAGCATATACCGTCAGGTCAGATAGGAGCTCTTTGAGGAGAGGGTCTCACCCTGCTATACTCCAGGCTGACCTGGAGCTCAGGTCAGGCTGGACTTCCACTCTCAGTGATCTTGCTATCTCTACTTCTCGAATGCACTGAAATTACAGGAGTGCACCACAAAGCTTGGCCAGTGTACTTTCTTTAATAAATTGAGTATAGACTAACACAGGAAAGACAAGAACTCCTATTTTGGGGTACTCAGTACTGTGATGTTTGTTTTAGTTTAGTTTTTTTTCTGATTAATTTTTTTTCTGTTGATAGTTTCATTACCCAGAAAACTAAAAGCAACAAGAAGAAAAAATAGTCTATTCTCAGTACTGACCAAAACCAAGAGCAATGACGAGAAGGAAGAAGTGGCACCTGGGGCATACTCACCATATTACCTTAGGCTTTATTAATGAGGGAGGCTCACTCAGTCATGTCTTTTGGGCTATAGGCAGGAATACTTTATAATATTTAGGAAACATATAGAAAAGCTGTCTAGTCTGTATAATGACTCTATACAATTATCTTGGAAAAGAATTAGATGATATGTAGAAAAATATCTACCTTTTGGAACAAAAAATCTATTCCTAAAAATTTTAAGACAAAATGATCCATCAACATGATCACCACAGATTTCTGGCCACAGCCCAACAGCCATAGAGAAACAACTGGGCATATATTGCCTTCCTGGTTGCATTCCTGTAATACTTCTGAACTTAAATCTCTGGATTCCCCAGACTCTGATTTCCTAACATTTTTCATTCGTGTGTGTGTGTGTGTGTGTGCGCGCGCGCGCGTGCGCGCGTGCGCGCAGTATGCACATGCCACAGTGTGCATGTGGAGGTCAAGGACAACCTCGGCTCTCGGTTCCACCTTCCACCTTGTTACAGGCAGGCTCTCTTGTTTCCCACTGTGTTCTCAAGTTAGCTGGCACATGAGCTTCTGAAGGGTTCTCCTGTCTCTGCCTCCCTTCTCACTGTAGGGGTGCTAAGATTACAGACACCAGTGCTACAGCATCAGGTTTGATGTGGGTGCTGGGGATCAAGTAATCATTCCTGTGGGATATACTAAAACAAACATCATAGTACTGAGTACCCCAAAATAGGAGTTCTTGTCTTTCCTGTGTTAGTCTATACTGTGCTTTATCCACTGAACCATCTCTCCAGCCCCTTCCTACCATTTTGAACATCAAAACCATTACTAGTTGACATACTATACAGAAAGAGGTGGTGAGTAGAATTTGGCCTGGTGTTATAACCTGCTAACTTCTAACTATATGCAGTGGAGGAGGACAGATTTAGTAAGGGTAGAGACCTTCCATCCTACTCCAGAACTAAGTTTGCACTTTTCTGTCACCGGCCCATAGTAAACAAATATTTCTTGTCCATTTGTCCCCTTTCAGATTTCCATATGTCCATTGCTATTTGAAATGAGCTTTTGGAGCAAAACACATTTGTCTATTGCTTATATTCTGGTCACAGATGTGTGTGTGTGTGTGTGTGTGTGTGTGTGTGTGTGTGTGTGTGTGTACTATGCCTGCGAAGATGCCTGCACTCTGTGCCTGTGTATATGGAGACTAGAGTAGAATGCTGGCTCTCCTTCCCTATTGCTCATCCACATGTTTTCCTGAGACATAGTCTGTCATTGAATCCAGAACTACCATTTTGGGTCCAATTGGCTGACCAGTGAGCTCCAGCAATTCTCTCATCTCTGCTCCCCACAGGACTGGGACTCTAGGCATGTATGTTCATACCCAAGTGTTTGCAGGATTACTAGGGATCAAACTCAGGGTGAATCTCATGCTTGTGTGGTGGTTTGACTATAAAATGACCCCCATAGGCTTATTTCTTTGAATATTTGTTTCCCAGTGGGTGGTGCTATTCTGGAAGCTATGGAACCTCTGGGAGGTGGAGCCTTGCTGGAGGAAGTGTGCCACTGGGTCCTTGGGGCACCATATGCCTGTGTGACAGTGTGACACCAGCTTCCTGCTTCTGCCATGCTTTCCCTGACATGATGGACTCTGTCCCCTCTGGAATTATATGCCAAATTGAAACCTTTTCCTTCTCTAAGGTGTTTCTGGTCAGGTATTTTGCTCCAGCAATGAGAAAGTAAATGATACATGTGAGAAGTGCTCATAACTGCTAAGCCGTCTCCTTAGATTCTAGTCACATATTCTTTCTCACCAAGTATTATTCATACAAAAGAGAGAGGAAGGAAGAAGAAATAAGCTTTGATTGATCACTGTCATAGACTGTACTGCTCCAACAAAAATCCCACCATCTAGGTAACTTATTTACCTGAAGTCTTAGAATCTGGAATCAGGGTTCCAGCAGGTCTTCCAGTGAAGGTATATTACTGCCTCATCCTCCAGAGGGGACAAATCTTGTAGCCTCACACAGGACAAACAGGTACATTTACTCCCTAAAAGTTCTTTTATAAAAGCCACTAGTTTATTCATGAGATTGAAGCTTTCATAACCTAATCACCTTATAAAGCCCCCTGTCATCATGTCTTTGCCTTGAGATTACATTTCATGAGAGATTTCGAGGAGACACGAGCATGCAAAGCACAGTGTTAAATCGAAGAATAGCTTCTCTGAAAGGGTTTGATATCTGTTGCTTCAAACAACATAGCCCTGTAAGTGTAATGGACTCCTTCTTGGAAGATGGAATATCAGGGAGACACCAGTGGTAAAACATATGCCTGTAAGGAAGTGGTAGAACTCAAAGGATAGTGCATGGAGCTCACTTTTAAACCATATCCCCCATAAGCCTCTGCTCTAAAGGAAGTGCATCTTCTCAGGCTTCCAGGTACACAGGCTCCTCATGGGCTTCTCTTCACTCTCAGCCAGAGCCCACAGGTTCCTTCCATCTCAGAGAATGGTAAGTTGAGGCTAACAGGGATTTTTAGAATCATAGACCCAATGCCGGTTCATTATAACACTACATTCTAGATCATGACTCAAGTTCCTTCCATTGAAAAATGGTGGTCAGAACAGGGAAGAAGTTTATTCATGTTAAGATCAAGGTCAATTGCAGCAGAGCACTTCTTGAACTCTACTATGTATGCTCCCCATCTGAGGACCTTGTGAGAAGAAATACTTTGATTCAGTAGGTATATCAGTCACTTTGGGCTGCTATCACAAAATACCATAGACTAGAAGGCTTAAATAACTGAAAGTTCTTTCTCACTCTTCTAGGGACTAGACCATCCTAAGAACTAGATTCTGGTTAATGAAGCTCCTAGAGAGGCCTCTCCTCTTGTCTGCCTTCTTTCTGTGTGCTCGCATGTCATTGACTTTGTGCCTTTTTGCAGAAAGAGTTCCCTGGTGTTTATGGACAATAATCATAGCAGATCAAAGCCATTATCCCTCATTCATTCTCTGCACATTGCAGGCCCT